>BMAV01027575.1:427206-458444 GCA_019973955.1 Trichonephila inaurata madagascariensis | reverse complement strand
TGTATTTAAATAATTTTTTTTCTCATAATGCCCTTAAAACAATTTTATACATGAATTCTAATCTAAGTGACACTAAATATCATGAAAATTGTACTTTTATGCGCTTTTTAAAATCATGGTTCCGAACGTAGTCGGATACCTTAATTAAGAGATTTTGACTATACATTTCTCATTCTAAGTTTCATTCTAGTATCTCCACATAGCCTTTTCTTTTAAATGGATAATAAAACCATTAGAAACTTTATATTTAGATAGTATTTCTCTTGAAGATTAATACAGACTGTAGTTCCTTCCGGTCACTCTACAAACTAAAACTATAGTAAAGAAAGGGTTTTTTTTCTTTTTGGTTCGTTATTTCGATCAGATTCGGATTGGTGCATTTTGAATTAACAGTTCAATTCGAAGAAACATCAAAAGTGTAATGCAAGTGCTCTGCAATTTTATTAAGGTAAAAATAAAATTTCTTATGTATTGATGAATGAATTTATGGAATTCTACAATTTTAGATCCATAGTAATCTGCTATTTTAGTGGTTAAGTTTGTTTTTATACACAGCCATAGCCAGAGACGTTTTTAATAAATGGGCCAATCGGGCTTCGGCGTCATGGGTCTTCGTCTGTCTCTCTCCTTCTACTAAATAAGATTATTACCGAATAATTATAATTGTTAAATGTTATCCCCAAACTTATTTGGAATACTGAGAATTTCGAGCTATACGCCAACTAGCAACAATTCAAAGGCTGCATTATTCTGACATGTGCATTTTTATGTTATGTCAGTATTTAGAAATTGGCCTACCACAGTGGCGCACACAAGGGGGGTGTCTTAGGGGTCCGGAACCCCCTACCCCGAAATTCCTTGATTTTTTTCCAGATTGATTATAATTTTAAGTATATAATACTTAAAATTCGATTAAATATTTGTTTTAATGATTAATTTTATTATTTAATACTAATTATTTATTCCATAATTAGTTTTTTACTGTTTTTTGTTCCCCAAAATTGACAAAATCAAAAGGAGCATGGTACAAGAATAGTGGACTTTCGATCCTGGACCCCACCCCTTGGAAAAGTTCTATGTGCGCTACTGGTCTACCATCATTACTCCTTTAATTTCAAGGAGATAGTTTGCCGTGTCGATTGTAAAGTTGTGAGCCAAGTACATTTATTTATTACGGAAAACATATTATACAATGTGTACTTAAAGTGATTGCAGGTGGTGCCTACTTTTGTATAGAGGCCCATGGCTTCTAGAAATCTTAAAACGTTGGTTAGAATAACACAAATGTTTTCTTAATTCTCTTGCACACCGTAATGTGATCCATTAAAATCTAAAATTTCATTAACAGTCTTCCATATTTTCTTTTCAGAAGTTATCATTTTCAGATACGTATATACCTTTCTTTAGTTTGTTAGTCAATCTTTTATTTCTTACTTTAGATTCTAACCATTTCCAACAAACATTTTTTTTCTAATTTATTTGCTCCTGTAGTTTTCTCTTCTGATAAAACTTTTTTTTTTTCTGTAGGTGGTGAACCAAATCGCATTTTCTGTTCTGTACAGTTTTCATATCGTTAAGGATAATTTTATCCCTTTATATTGTAACTCATATTGTATAATGATATTCTTTCTAAAAAATTTTATACTTAGTTTTAGGATAAAGATTTAAAGATTCATAATTCGGACATACTTACACATTTAGTAATTTTAACCTTACATAAAGTATAGTCTTACAGAGAGAGAATAATAGTTATTAGCACAATCATTGACAAAGAACATAAAATGGTAATTTCTTTTTGTGTCTCAAAATACAGACGGACCTCTATATAACAAATTTGCTAAATTCCGGAAAAAAGTTCGTTATATGGAAAATTCGTTATATAGAGGTTCATCTTTTAATATACTTTATAAACCGCATAAAACAAATTTTAAATTCATAAACACTATGTGTTAAAAAAAGTAATTATTCATATATTTTTTTAAATTAATATATGTTTATTTTATATATCTTACCCATCAAAAATGAAGGAAAGAAAGAAAAACCGGAAGGAAAACAAGAAAAAAGAATGTCGAAGAATTCACTGTATTTTTAATATTAAGAAAATAATTTTGTTCTTAAATTAATGAATTTTAAGGACATTTTATAATTCAAAGTATACAAATAATATTAAACATACATTATTTTAGAATTAGAACTCGGGGACAACTCCACTGAGGGTAAAAGAGGATATTGAAGATGTTCCTAGTGAAGTGCGCAATGGGGTTAAATGTTGCACTTCTTGGATGAAACGTCCAGAATTCTATTACTCTCGGCGAGTTAGGATCTACTAAAACCAGTTCAAGATTTATGACCACCATAAAATGTGTTAAAGAGAGAAAAACTTGTAATGTTCAGAAATATTTTAAAAAAAAGGAGAAAAAAAATGAATCACAAAAGAAAAAGTTATATAGAAAATGCACTTCACTATAGAGAGATTATTTTACGAAGAAATGTTCAAGGTTCCAGTAAAAAGTTCGCTATATAGAAAAATTCGCAATATAGTGGTTAGTTATATAGAGGTTCGACTGTATTTTGAATATTAAAATGTGTGTGTACTAAGTAAATATTGTTCTCAGTTTGGAATTTGCCTTAAGTCTTCATTGGCGAGCTATACTACTATTATCAACATACTGCTTAAATGTATATGTATTTCTCTTAAATTAGATACAGTATAGAGATTCATAATTTATCGTACTTTAACGTCATAAGACACACTTCAACATTAATTCAACTTTTAAACAAAAAAAATTACCTATAAAATAAAGTATATATATGTACAAGTTCAGATTAAGGTTAATTTTAAAATTCATATCAAAGCATTCAACTTGACTGTGAATCCTTTACTAACTTCAAATTATTTCTTAGTTTAAAAACCATGTGGTATTTCGAAATTGGTTACAGAAAAAATTATAGGAAGAAAACATGGATATGTAAATATTATTTTTTGTTGAGAAGGGTTTAATAAGGACTAATCATCAACAAAGATTGTTTGCAAATAAACTTCATGAATATCAAGACTTTTCTTTGTTTGCAAAGCTCTTTGAAAACTTAGTTTTTATCAATTTTTCTTCTATAATAATAAGTTGCGAGTGAACAGCGTTTAGATACGATTGAAATTATGTCTATGATTCATATTTGGCGCACACTAGAAGGATATGCTCAATTTTATTTGCTTATTTTCAATTAAAAACAAACGCAATTAATACAATGTATTTAATCTAATGCAGAATTTTGAAAAGATTTTAAAATGAAGAAGCTTGGATTAATAATGATCTGCCATATGTTTCTGAGAACTCTGGAAAAATTTCCCTTATACATTCAAATGATATCTAAAATATTTGCATTCAAAATATTTGCCATGTCTGTCTTGTTTTTAAAATTATATTTTGATAAGATCAATAAATTATAGCTTTAAAAGCAATCTATTGCATTTAAAAGACATTTATTTATTTTTTACTATTCAAATATTACCGAAAATTAGAATATAATTATAGAAAAATTGAAGAAATCATTGATGCAAAATAATTTCATTTTTTTTTATCCGTCTAATATGTAATGAATATTTCTTCTTGTAAAAAGGAGTTATGTCTCTCGCATCTCTGCCTTTTACACTTTTTTCTGATTGACAGAAAACAACACATTCCTTTCCAAATTCTTATGAAGCAAAAACCTTTCGAATACATTTGTTCTGGGGATTGAATAGAATGCTGAAGCAAATCCTTGCATGCTTATTTAACCGTATAATAAAACGAAATAATAGGCTCAGGGATTATGCAGTGATATGTTTAAGAATAAATTAGGTTGGACCAATAAATACAGACAACACACACTCTTAAATCCCGATATTGTCTGTAGTCTGTACGCACGATTGCGAATGAAAATCAAAAAGGGAGCGTCATCATATTACTAGACAAGGAAATTGTAACATTTATCGCATGCTTAACTTAATTGTAAATAAATTTCAATTATTTAAAGCATGATATGGAGTTTTTATTTATAGAACCTAGAGTTCTTTGTTAAATAATATAAATTTAAGCCGATGATTGAAACCGGATTCTTTTTGATCCCTCAAAACTATATATCACTTGTCAGATGTCTTTTTTCTCCCGAGAAATTCTACTAACCCCAAAATGTTCAAAAATATTTTCCTGTTGCAAAATAATGAAATATTTTATTATATAAGGTCTAGTTTCGTATTAAAAAAAGTACTTTCAACACTTTACTAGGGTCATTGACAACTAGCTACGTCAGTGCTTCATATTCGCGACCCAATATTCAATCATAATTTTCCTCTCCTCATACAATAACAATGTATTGAATTCAATAGTACTATATTTTGATACTTAAACTACGATACGACTTTAATCTCTTAAGTGCCACTGGCGCATATAAATGTCTTACTCGAGTGCGATAATTTTACAGGACGTATATATACGTCTTTTCGATTGATTGAATATTAACGTCGCACTGTTCAGCTACTCGAGGGCTTTTGGCGACGGACCACGTAATTTTGAACCATGGTCAAGTGACGTGGATGACACCTGAGCTGGCACCCCCTCTCCTAACTACCACACCACACCAACAGGAGGACGTTTCAGCTCTCGACAGATATAACGTGCATCGCTGCCCTACACGGCGGGTCTTTAGTGGTACTGGGCTCGAACTCGTGACAAGACAAGCCACGATCCGATACCTATACCACTCGGCTACCGCGGCCACATACGTCTTTTCGAAGTACGATCTTTTCTGTGCACTGTTATCTATAAAATTATTCCGTAAGCTTTGGAATTGAATAAAAGAATCTTGATAGTGTTTGGGTTGAATTTACTCATTTCAGAGGCTCTTTTTTGTTGCTTTTATTTATTCCTTTTCTCCCCGTAACTTTTAATCGCCAGTTAAGGGATTTATTATAAACGTACGAATTATAAGGATAAGTGTTAATTTTTGTATATAATTTAATATATAATTTTATATATGACAATCCTATGGATCACTGGTAATTATTAAACTTGTTCTTAACTTAGTATTGGTAAATTAATTATAAAATTCATTGTGTAGCACTGATATATTTTTAAGTGTAATACTCAGTGTAAATGTGTATTTTATTTTTTAAGTCAGAATGTATTTTGTTTGTTTACTTTCAGTAAATTCATAATTTTTTTTAAAAATAATATTTTGTTTTTGACTTTTCAATATGCTCGCCCTCCCCGGTCGTAGAATTGTCACGCCCCCCAAGGGAGGCGCGCCCCACAGTTTGAGGAACTCTGAGCTACGTGATTCGGAACCACAGTTAGGTGACGAGAATGTTATATCTGTTGGTACTTCACTCTCCAATATTTGTACCACTGAATGGAGAGTTTGGAGATTCAATTCCTTTTGATATTAAACGTCCCAGTTATGGCGAATAAATTTTTTATCAGGGTAGAATAACTAGATAACAAAAATATTTATATTGAATTGCAATACACTTGAGAACTTAATAAAATTTTTCAACTGGAATAGTCTTCCAGAGACTGACTGATACTGGACTAAACACCTTCCATTAATTCATGACCTCAGAAACTGGGTTGTTGTTCCCTTCTTATTATATATAAAAAAAATTTAATATATTTTTTGTAATAAAACTGATATAAAATATATATTAGAATATATATATATAACTATGTGTGAAAAGAAGATCTAAGTTTTAAGCAAATTTAATGTATGCGTTTATTACTACACAAAAAATTTCAATAATTTAATATAAATCATTGCATTATTATTTTCTTCCAAATATTTCTACCATTTCTTTTATCCATGTCTTCTAAGAAACGTGTTCATAAAGGTAAGTAAAGAAATTAGTTCGGGCACGTTCTAATATTTATGGGGTCTAGACGTGACCAAACCATTGAACCGAATGGTGATATTTATACCACATTCTTAGTCAGAGGGAGAAATGTTCTGATGCGTTATAAGATCACACACACACATCAGTGCTTTGTTATGACGAATAATATTTTTCCATCAATATTACCATTTTTACGTTTTGAAATTTTTCTGCTACTTTTACTGCTTGTTTCAAAGTGTCTTTATCTAATTCTACAATTTTATTATTACTTAGACTGTGAAACAAATTTTATGACTCTCCTCACTACATTGTTTACAAGTTTATTATTGTTACCTAGTTTTATGGCTTCTGCTAATATACTATAATTTATTATTACTATTAATTTTACTACTAAACCTTTTGCCAATATAATATGATTCTCTGTCTGTACTACAGTTATTTATTTATTTATTTTTGCTTTTATAACCATTTTAATACCTATTTTTTCAATATCAAAAGCGCCTCTTAATTTTTAATTGAATAAGGAAAATTATTAATGCTTTATATTGTACCTAAAAAAATAGATATGTTACTATGTCTGTGTAAAACTATTGAAGTTTTTGAAGTACATAATTATTACTTTAGGTTTTTTTCGCTTCACTTTAAATAAAAACATTTACCGTAATATCCGGCTTTTAGGATAAAAAATAAGACCGTAATTTAGGGGTGCGTGTTATACACCGGGTATAAAAATTATATCTTTAAAATTAAAAAAAAAAAAAAAAAAAAGATGAGCGCAGATAAAAATTAGACTTCTGCATACATCGAAATATTGTTTATTTAATAAAATGACATTCCTTATGAACTTAAAGTATTGTAGTTTTAGAAATATACTGTTTTTTAATAAAGCACTTGGAATGCTACCTCCAATAAATAACTTCAAAACATGACAGCAATGTGCATGTACATTGCAGCTGTTTTTGTAATAAAAGGGGTGCGCGTTATACGGTGATTTTACGGTATTTCTTTTTCAATTCCTACTATTAGCTCACACTCTCTCTATAGTTATTTATCTTGTTGGAAATTTCAATCGTTAATCAAAACATTTTTAAGAGCTCAATTGAGCTGAAATTTTATATACATGATTATTTTGGATGGCAATACATTAATTTAATTATAATTAACAAAAATCAATTGGTTAAAATTATTTAAATAATTGCAAATACAGCCACGCTGGCATCATTTTTGACGACTTAGCGACCATTTTGGTGACTTGTGTCAAAACTTGAAAATGCTTTTTTCTCTCATTTTAAAGCTCTCATTTAAGATGAAATTTTCAATACAGTATTGTCTTGGGTAAAAATACGATAATTTAATTATAATTAATTAAAATTAATTGGCTGGAACTAATTATTTAAGGAATTACAGATACAGTAACGTTGGCTTCATTTTTAGCGACTTGTGTCAAAACTTAAAAAAAAAAATTTTCTCACGTTTTAAAGCATTCAGTTGAACTGAAATTTTATAGACATGATTTTTTTGGATGACAATATGATACTTTAATAATAATTAATAAAAATTAATTACCACTTAATGCTGTGATTCTGTCATATACATATACATATTTATATTAATTGTAAATATTTAATAAAAAGTAGCTAATATAAAATTTTTCTTTGTTGATCTAAGTAGGAATTGACATAATTTTTTTTATATTACTTGTTTTAAGAGATCTTTTCCGTTCCTATTTAATTATTATTTAAACATTTACTGCATGCGCATCTTGAAATCAGTATAATGTCAAATTCATGGAAATAATTTCTTCTTAAAGAATCACTTTTCATACGGATATCTAATATTTTATTTGGGTAAATAAAGACTACTAATAGTTAATTTCAACTTATTTTTGTAGACGAAAATTAAAAGATTGCCATAACTTTTAAATAGTATTTTCTAGGAAATGATTAAATTTGTATAATTAAATATAAGAGTTATTACTCATTTTTTTGTAAAACGTAATAATATTTAATATGACTATCTATATGAAGTAAAATTCATTGTTAGAATTTATTTTAATGAATATTTTTTTAATTACTAAACTTTACAAATATACTTACATTACTCTTCATCGGTAAATTAAAAAAAAAAAATAGTCATGATAAATCTCCAGGAGAATAATTTGTAAAATCGTAAATTAAATCTATGGAATTAAATATATTAAATTAAAAAGAAAATGAGCAATGAAAATGCAAAACTTTATTTTGAACAGGCTAAAAAATGATATTTAAAAATAATTTTTCGCATAAATCTTAAGTAATAAATTTTTTATAAAGAGATAGAAATAAAGAAAATTTTGACAAGAATAATACATTATGCAAAAGGATATGTATGCTAAATATTACTTCATATCTTAAATAATAAAATAGTTAAAGAAATACTTAGTTGACCATTTTGTCAGAAAAAATAACATTGTCATAAGATACAATATTCTTTCATTTATAATTCAATCTCCATTATTCCTATACCAGGGATAGTTAATATTACTTTTCACCTAAAACGTACGCTAACCATACATTAAAGATTTATGAACTCGTTTCGTACTCATTACATTGTTAACTTATTTTTTTATGGTTCAAGTTCTTAAAAAGCCCATATTATATGATACAGGTCAACTCAAAAAAAAAAATTATGTACTATTACAATACTTTAAAAATTTTATTAATAAAAAAAAACAAAATATTATTCAAAAGAATAATAAAAAAAAAACTATGTTAATTTTTAAACATTAAAATTCATTAAAAAAGAAGGATTATATATTTTTCAGCATTCATCACAAAAAAATTTCATTGAAAATAAGCAATAAATTGAACTCAAGTTCAAAGCGAAATCGTTAAACAAATCCTGATTTAAACAAATTAAGATTTTTCTTTTGCTGCTCCGCTTCTTTTTAACTATAAATAAAAGCATAAGTAATGCTGATTTACATAGGATACATATTTATTAATTGATTATTATATTTTTCAAATTCCATGTACAACATAATTATTCAGATTATATGTGCATTGATCCGGTAGGCAAGTTATTTTTATTAAAATTTAACATATAATTTATTTATAAAAAGCAAACAGTTTAAGAAAATTTGTGATTTTTTTTTTATGTTACTGTCATGAAAGTGTTGCACAGAAAGCAAAAAAAATCGACGAGTAAATAACAGCATACCCTAAAGGGCTGATTTAGGTGAGTAGTCATGATTACGATCTTTTAGATGGTGTGCAGTTTCTGTTGAACAGGTGGTTCGAGCCCTGATGTGTGTTACTAAAGACCCATCGTGTAAAGGGAATAATACACGTTAAATCTATTGTAGTTTTGAAAGTCTCCATACTGATGGGACATGGCTGTTTGAGAAATTGTGACACCAATCAAATGCTATCCTCGTCATTTGCTCGTGGTTTAAATCTACGGGATCTTAAGGTATCCGACTACGTTCGGAACCGTGATTTTCCAAAAGTGTGTAAATGGATAATATTTATGATATTTAGCGTCACTTAGATTAGACAATGTATATAAAATTGGGTTAAGAATAGTATTACAATAAAAAATTATTTAAGTACAATATTTTGACATAAAATTAACTTAGCCTTTTTTCCAAATGTTCTCCTTTTGTAAGAAATGCTTCTATTATAATAATATTTTGCCTGTTTTCAGCTCAGACCTCTGTACAGAAGCTCAACTAGAATTTTTGAAATGCAAAACTTGGAAGCGGGTTTATCCATGTTTAACGAAAACAGAGGGGAGAAATTTTAAGAAAATTCGCCGATAATTATTTCAAATGGTTGTAACTCTGAAAATAATGTGAATTTTTCAAACATCATAGCTGAGCCTCTGTACAGAGGTCTGAGCTATATACATTCAAAATATTAATACAATAGAAGCATTTTTTACAAAAAGAGAACATTTCAAAAAAAGGTTATTCTAAATTAATTTTTTGCCAAGATATTGTATTTAAATAATTGTTTTTATCAAAATGTCATTAAAACAATTTTATACATGTATTCTAATCTAAGTGACACTAAATATCATGAAAATTATACATTTATGCGCTGTTTTAAAATCATGGTTCCGAACGTAGTTGGATACCTTAAGCCAAAACTCTTAAGGTTCAATAAGAACTTATTAAAACCCAACTTAGAAATCAATCCCATTCAAGTTACTATGCATAATTCTTACATAACCATAACCCATTCGTTTTTTTTATTTGAATTATTCGTTTTTTATTACTCCAAATGTGTTTGTAGTTTTGTTGGAGACGTTGACCGTACACACAACGAGTTATTGTGTCCTCTAACAAAAGAATTTCATTTAGTATCCTTATCTGTAAATGCTAAAAAATTCTCTCTATCTTTAAAAACCTTTCCATCCATTCTAAAATAAAATCATAAATTGGGATTGCTTTTGAAATCAGTGAGAAGATTCCTTAGATGATGTATTTGAGTTGCGTTTTTTCTGAAAATGGGTGCGTGGGAGCCTTCCTTCTGACATTTCGTTTCATTTTTATAAAATAGAATGAAAAAATGAAGAGGGAAGGATTTTAACTTGAGTTAATGGTGACATTTAAATTAATGTATAAACTATCTGTATAATTTTGTGAGACAAATTTTGATTTCTTCTGTTTATTATTTACTTTTTTCTGATTTTAGTTTCTGTACTAACTGTGTATTTGTATTAGAGATATTTAGATGATGTTTTTGTTAGCAGATTTAGATGTCATAATTTTTATCTTAACTATCATTTTTTGAGTTTGTATACTTTTTGCTCCAGCGTATTTTGAAACTGTCTAACTCCAGTTTTGACAAATTTGTTAAGGTATCCGACTACGTTCGGAGCCGTGATTTTGCAAAAGCGTATAAATGGATAATATTTATGATATTTAGTGTCATTTAGATTAGAAAATGTATATAAAATTGTTTTAAGAATATTATTACAGTAAAAAATTATTTAAGTACAATATTTTGACAAAAATGAACATAGAATAATCCCTTTTCAAAATATTCTCTTTTTTGTGAAAAATGCTTCCATTATAATAATATTTTACCTCAGACCTCTGAACAGAGGCTCAACAAGAATTTTTGAAATTTATAACTTAGAAGTGGATTTATCCATGTTTTACTACAACAGAAGATAGATATTTTAAGAAAAAATGCCGATAATTATTTCAATTGATTGTAACTCTAAAAATAATGAGAATTTTTCAAAAATCATAGTTCAGACTCTCTGGAGAAGTCTTTACTTTTACTTTATATAAGCACACACACACACACAAAATATTATTATTTTAGAAGCATTTATTATAAAAGGAGATAATTTTGATAAAAGTTTATTCTAAGTTAATTTTTTGCCAAAATAGTGCATTTATACGATATTTTTTGTCAAAATGTCCTTAAAACAATTTTATACATGTATTTTAATCTAAGTGACACTAAATATCATGAAAATTATCCATTTATGCGTTTCTTTTAAAATCATGGTTCCGAACGTAGTCGGATACCTTAATGCTTGTCTATAATTTGGAACTACGTGCTTAAACTTGATTGTAAGTTACTTAAATTTGTCGTTGTGTACTTCTGTAAAAAATGTATAATATTTTTGCTCAAAAAAAGCTGAGTGCGGGGATGTTGTTTTTCGGGAACCGATTTATAGCTGTAAGCTCTTTAAGAGGAGAATGTTCTCTTCAGGCATTTCCCCAAGACCATCGTCATTGTTTTAGAATATGAGAATAATTAGCAAAATATATAAGACCAATAACTTCAGAAATTTACAGAAGATTATTTAATTTTTTTCATGATACAGTTTTTTTTTTTATATAAATATGATATTTATAAAAGGAAGCAATAAAAGCGAATTTTGAAGAAACAAATTTACGCATACAAATATCTCAGAACTACGAGAGAACTCCGTTTGATAAATTATCAAAGAATTGTAAGAATGACGTAAAGAGTTAATTATACTTAATGTTTCTTAATTTTGCACACTTCTTTATTATTTTTTTTTTGAAAAAAAATTCTGAATATTTACCTTAGAATAATTTACATTTGTAGAAATACCAGCTGATCTCCAAATGGTCGATTTATCACTAACCTATTGAAAGAAACATTCATGGGAGTTTCTGACAGCCAATAGAAATGCTTTCTCTTATGCACTCGACTTTCATCTAAAGATTCTAAGCTTAATCTCTAATTTACTTGTTGTACACTGATTCGCTGGGGTATGCTCCGTACAACATCCAGAACTAAAACTTAACTCTTTTTTGACTTTGTTGGCTATTTTATTGGTACTTTTAATAGTTTCTAATTCTCTTTAATATGTTAAAATCCTAAATTCTAAAAACTTCAAGCATAAACATTTTAGTTTTTCCATTTCTGATAGTTCTGGCCAACATCAAAAATCTCACTGCCACTATAATCTTGTATTAATGAACATTAAGGTGCAACAGTGTTAGATATTCCTTAAGGAATACCCTAACAAGTATCTTTATGCAAATATAATCTCAACTAAATCGTGTCTATGATCTATGAAGTGAAAATATCTCGTCTTAATTTCTTTTTCAAGTATTCTTTCTTTCTTAACAAATATTCTGCAATAATTACTCTATGGTCATTTTCCAAAATTATATTTTTAAAAAAAGAGAGGATCTTAAAAGCATAAATAACTAATGATTTATATTTAATTTTTTCTTAATTTATTATGGATCAGCAAATTCAAATGGTTACTTAGAGGTAAAAAGTCCCAGATTTAAAGGTCCTTATTTTAATTTGTGCCTTAAATCTGCTACATCTCATTGTACAATAAATCATTTTCCTTTAAATCCTAATATTAACATATAACAAACTAAAAAAAAGGCTAAAAATTGTTAATATTTTTTTTCAAATTATTTTTACAGTTAACTAGGTATTTAAAGAATGATAATAAAATGATGAAAAGGAATATAAGGCAATATCTCATTTGCAGTTTCAGATTATTGCTATGAAATTTCAGTTCTTGTTTTTCCTTCAGAATCAATTTATAATGATTTGAGTTAACATCAAACACAATAAACACACAAGTCGATGCATGTTTCTATTATCTTAATATATATGTAGTGAAAATAAGTAACTAATGAATGTGAAAATTTGCTTTCAGCTTGACAAAATGGTAATGGAATTCCACTAAATGCTTCATAAGACTAGTGGTGAGTGTGTATATTCACACAAGATCTTACAAAATGGTTTGAGAGATTTCCTGGTTTCGAGAGAATCACAGATGAGTATCGTATAAAAGTCCATCAACATTGATGACGCGGATTGCAATATTTCGAAATGCCATGGTATTCTTTATTCAGGAAGTAAAGGGAGACTAAGCATGCGTGCAATTAGATAGAATTTGAACATTTCATTCGAAGCAGTTCAAAATATTTTGACGGAAAAGTTGTCAATGAAAAGGATAAACCCCAATCTTGTTCCGCCGTTTTGTCAACAAAGTAATAAAATAATAATCTATTCATCACGATTGCATCAGAGAATGATATGAATTCAAATCTAAATCCATTACGTAATGCTTTCACAAGAGACGGAAATTCGAATTTGGAAAATATAAACTTGAATATAATATTTATTGAAAATTATAAACATTTTCACTAGAATTCCTAAATATCTTCCTCCTTCCCATATAAAGAAAGGACACTGGAAAATCCCAAATATGCAAATTAAACGTTATAGTTGCTTTTGTTCTTTCCACATATGCGACTTTTGAAAATACGGCTCAATGTTTTGTAGTTAATGAGTTTGCACAACAAATATCTTAGGGTATTTGAGCCCCCCCCCCCTTCTCAATGTCTGGCAAATAAACGAAGATATTTTTACTCCATGATGCAAATGCACCTCATAATGCTCTTTGGCAATCGTCAATATGTTACAGTATTACAAATTGATGTCTCTACTATAATTGCGTGTTTTACTCCTTTTAACGTCCCTTTGCTACCTGAAGTTATATTAAAATCACTTTGATTACTTATATTCATAAAGTATTATCAAACTATCACAGCACCAATAAAATATTATTTTAATGTTTGCAGACAAAAATGGCCACTGGTCCCGAATTCATGGAACAAACTTTAAGGGTAGATACAGGACATTGTAACAATCATTTATTGTATAGGAATGTATGGGCGCAAGTGACGCTCAAACAGGGGAAAGAAAAGAAAAGATAAATGGATTTATCTTTTGGATTCGTTGCCGGTAGGAGGTAATAGATGTCTGGCCGACAATCAACATGATGCATCTCAGTAGGGGATGTTGAGGTTTGTGCTGACGCTTAAGATGGAAGATGGGAAGCTTTACGTCTGCCAAAAATGTAGACATGCATTACATGTGCGGTCGTGTAAATAGTAACGGCAGAGCTGCGCTATGAATGTATCACGCGCAGTTTCCTGATCGACGAATGCCAGATCACATAATTTTTCAGCGGTTACATCGTCAACTTCGTGAAACATGCTCGTTCCATGGCACCAGGCATGATGCTGGTTGACAAAGATCTGTACGCAGTCCAACCCTAGAGCAAAACATTTTAAACGTTGTGGCTGTTAGACCAGAGTCAAGTACAAAAGCTGTTGCTCATCACGAAAGTATAAGTCATCAGACCCTTTGAAGAGTGTTAAACGAAACTCTCTTACACCTCTTCTATTTTCAGCGAGTATAGCCTTAAATCCAGCAGGCTATCTTCTCCGACTGCCAGTAGGTGGTACAGAAATGTGCGCTGCATCTGGACTTCATAGCTCATGTGTTGAACAGTTATGAAGAGTTATTGTAAACATTACTCTTGTTAACGATGCTTTCATTAAACTCTTTGTCTTTCCTTTCGCCTCTAATTGTTTGTGTTTGTATCTTACCGCGTCACTTGCGCCCACAATACAACTATACAATTAATAATTGTGTTACAATATCCTGTACCTTCCATGAATTTGGGACCATCCTTTATATACATATAAAATTTAAATAGCAATTAGATCATATAAATAGATTAGGTAAATGTTCGCATAAGACTTTGGATAAATGATTTGTCTTTATATATAAATTTAAAATCTTGCATAAATATATAATCTATATATATCGTATGCTTATACAGTCGGAACTCAATTTACCAAAACCTTATTTAACGAATTTTTCATTTCCCCGGAATAAAAGGAAGACAAAAACCTCTATTTAACGAATAAAAACCCGACTTAATAAATTATTTTAATAGACCCAATTTTTTCTCTTAGTTTGGATAAGAAAAAATTGGATTTGCTTTCGAATGACACAACTTTTTGACTTTTCTTGTAAGCAATAGGTTTCGACGGAAAATGATGCAACCAATAATAATACTTAACATGTGTAGATGAGTCATGAGTGTAAGTTATCACGTGAGTTTTAAATTGGACTTGGGATTCCTTTCTTCACTCATCTAACTGTACTCAGCAGGGGATATTTTAAGAGTTTTTACCATTTTTTCGCATTCTTGAAATGTTTATTATACGTACAATTTTGCAGAAAATTTTGCTTTTGAATCTTTATGTAGTATGGAAAATCGTTGAACAGAGCTTAACAGTTTATGCTATTTTGACAATAATGTTGGACGACAAAACAATTTAGCAGAACGTCTTAAAATTTAAACATTGACATTAGTTACAATTGTTAAACAACGAGAAAAGAATGAAAATTCCTCTGGAGAATGTACTGAAAACTTGTAGAAAATAACAAAGGAATTGTAAGCCACTCCCTGTTTTTGAATCTGACTTTTAGGGATTGTTCACCATCATTCATGTCAGGAAAACATTCATTTTCGGCCTCTTATTAAAGAAAAGCTCTTCAACCTATCGAAAAGCATTACGTGAAAGACTTTCCTGCATTCATCGGTTGGGACGACCATTTCAAAAAAAGGTACGTTGAAGATTGTCAGACATCTGTCAGTGTTTTAAAATTTCCAATTAACTGGTGCGTAATAATTCGCTATAAGTCTTTTTTGCTTCTAAAAAAGTATGTAACTTTTCTAATTACGGATATTTTTTGTGTAGTTGCTCATTACATCGGTTGTTTCTAAAAGAATATCGGAGTTTTATCGCTTTATAGTATTTAGTACATATAACATATTAGAATATACATCAAGCGAAAGAGCAACTGAAACAGTTTTGTTTGCTGGCATATTTGTGCGTGTGCGGGAAACGTATACTAATTTCCCCCCCTTTCTCACCAATGAGTGCACTAGTAGAAAAATGTCTAGTGAACAGAAAGTGTTTAGTGTTCTCCAGTTTGCAAAAACAGAGTCTGCTATTACTGTGCAACGAACATTCCGTATTTTCGGTTGTCCAACCTCCAAACGATAATAACATTCATAGATAGTATCATTAAATTGAAACAACTAGCTGTCTTTGTAAAGGGAAAAGTACGGGACGACAAAGGCTTAGCGAAGAGAGTGAAAGACTCTACCTTGCATTGCCTAAAGAAATCAGTTCTGCACGCTAGTCGTGAATTAGCAGTGCCAGTGACGACTGTTTCGGAAGTCTTACGTAAACGCTTAGAACGTCCTTATCGTCTGCAGTTGCTACGAGCTCTAAAACCGACAGACTACGGTTTACACGTCAAATTCGCAAACAACAAGCTAAGTTTGGGATGAACTCGTCTACTGACTTGATGTATGCCACGTGGCGAATGGGGCACACATTGAACATTTGTAAACTTGTAGGTAAAACTGTTTCAGCTACTATTTCATTCAATGTATGAAATATACTTGTAAGTTATGTGTAATAGTAAATACTATACAGCGTTAAATCTCCGATATTCATTTAGAAACACCCGGTCGATTGTACAAAAAGTAAATGTAAAAAATTTATACTTTTGTAGGACCCTGATTAAACGAATAAAATGTTCAGTCCTAATGAATTCATTAAATCGGGATCTAACTATATACATATATACATTTAATTTTGACGACGTATGCAAGTTTACGTATTTTGTAAACAAGATCATATCTTGTATAGATTGATGGTAAATCCTTTAGACCTCTCAAAATGCACGCATCAATTAAACGGGCTCTTACATTGTCAAACAAAGAAATAAAAATTACTACTCAATTAAGAAATTCATTGTTTTCGCTCCCATTAATATTGAGTAAAACAATTAAATTGATCAGATCTATACAATGGCTTATCTAAATTATAATTCAAGAGAATCTTACAAAATTGGATTATAAATTCACTGAACCCATGCTTTTGTTTCAACAATGATAAAATGTTATTTTATTTCCATGTAGCTTAAAGGAATATACTACTTTTCAAATGAATTGTCTTTGAAAATTTAGATTATACCATCATCAAAATGTTGCTACGCCAATAATGAATAATTTTACCCACATTCCCTTCCATTTTTACTTCTTTTGCTTTTGGATTTGATATTTGTAGATGGGCGTGAAATATGCATTGGAATTCGTTTTATTCCGAGTTTGTTATAAATTCATGTATTCATGAGTTATGTTATTGAAAGTATTCATATAGAATTAAAATTTTGTAACTTAATTTATAGAAGGTATAGGAATGTGTTTCAATATTATTATTTAATTGAATAATTCTAGATAACTACTTTCTTCATTATTAAATGTAAAATGTGTGAATGCTATTTTTAAAAATAACATTAACTGATTTGATATTGCTATAGAATGGTGTTGAAATAATTGATTCTCCGCTTTCGCGTTTTTCAAGTGGGAAAATAAGAAATTCAAAAAAGGGGAAAATATCCTAAATAATAACTTTTTAGGAATAAAAATATAATTGAAACAACTTATGATTAATCAATTTTTTTTATTAATGCAGTCGTATTAAATTGGAAAAATATAAGAATAATTTTTAAAAACAATGTAACTATTTAGCCTTTTTTTTAGTTTTTAGTTTCATTTTCATCTTTTTCTTTTGCAAAGGAAACTTCGTATTAAATATAATTATTTAGAGAAAGCAATAAACGAAGTTTTCCATTATGAAAGAAATAATATACTCCTTTTACTGAATTACCGTTATTATCAATCTCTCTAACTTTAAGGGCTTTGATCGAGATTTTATATTTCAACCTCGAGTAAAAAAAACAAGTACTTTAGGATTGAAACGTAACATTGCTTCATATTTCAACATATAAATTGATAAAAAGTATCTCCTCCCGATGAAAAATCTTTTTCAAAAGAAGCGTTAAATGTATCTTTTTTTTTTCTCATGGAGGAATCTGCAAAATGAAAAAAAAAAGAGCACATTGTTGCAGTTCTTGCAATTCTTCTGTAAAAGAATATATATAGACTTCATCGCCAGAAGGGATACCATAAAAAAAATTAGAAATATTGTTGAATATTCTGTTTTGTGGGAAAATGTAACATACAACATTAAAATTACTTAAGTAAAATCTATAATATATCGTCGTGGAGTGAAGTATTTATAATGCATTTCTATTTAGAAAGTTCTAAAATTATTAAGCCTATTATCTCAAAATATTCCGGAAGTAAAAATAATTTAATTTGTATAATTAAAAAATGGCTAAAACTGAACTGGTGAAGTATAACACAGTTCCGAAACGCAACCATTTGGATAAATATTAGAATTGCTATTCACTTCGATAATTAATTTTAACACACATGTGATATCTTTCCTCCGGTCTACAAGAAAATCAAAACTTAAATGTAGAATCAATAACAAAAAGAACATTTTAATCATAAAATCTTACAGAAGAAAAGGTGAATAATCAGAAATAAGGTTACAGTTTATAAGGCTTGATTTTCTTTTTTTAAAGCTATTTTTCATTCGGTTTGTGTCTCTCTAGACAGCTGGCCTAAATTTTTCGTTGTTAAAGTCAGTTGCCAGTGTTATATTCCTTTGTAAGATATATTAATCTCTGAGAAGTTAATTACTGATGTTTTGATCTAAACATTATGTGGAATAAATACTGGAAAAACGTGAAGAAAAATTTCACGTGTCCTTCCTTTTTATACGCTATTTTCAAATAATATGCACAATTATGAATTCTACCTAGATTGAAACTTATTTCTTAAGAACTCCTATCATATTTTTTTGACATGAATTGATCACTTTAAGCATAACATATCAATCCACACATGAGGTCTGTGTGATATTTATTGTAACACATCTATGATAATTCATTCTTCAGTAAATCCGTAATTAACCAGGACTAAACTTTTGAAGTCCACATAATGGAGAAATAACACAGACATTTCTGCTTTGGTATATATTTTTATCTAAGTAACGACATAAGTGATTTATCATAAAATTGAAGTATTTTTTTTTATTTAAGCTATATAATTTTCTGTATGTTAATAAATAAATTATGATTTTCCTTTAAAGTATTACAATAATTAAAACACACATAATTATGTATTACATAAAACTTAATTTAAAGGAGACTATAAGTTTTAAAAGTAATACTTTCCAGGGGAGAGAGAGAGGCTCGAATTTCGGCTATATTTCCTTAGCCTTTTTTTTTTCTTGTCGATGATTGACACTTCTATTTGTGGCTCAGAAATCAAAAGAGGCAGATGAAATTTTATACCTCCGTCGACTGAAAACCAGATAGTTTGGACAGATGATCAACGCGTGTGGGTTTTGTCAGCAAACATAGTGTTTAGAAAATACTTAAGGAATGGAATATCCTTTTTGGTTGATATTTGAACCAAAGATATAATTTTTAAGTAGAAATTTATTTTAATTGAAATATCGACCACTCTTTGTGTAAAGTTTAACGTATACTATACAACTGTACATTAATCAATAACTGAAGAACGTGAAAAACATTAATTTAAAGTTATTTAAACATGTGGGCGATGTCTATGAATCTTGCATCTATGATTTTTTTCATTATAGATTTTCTTTTAGAAGAAGAAATTTAACAGTGTTATTCATGAAAGAGATTATGAAGAAGAGAAATAGTATATAATTTATATTAGCCTAGTTGACTTGGAAATTAAATCCATTAGGTTAATAATATTAAATGAAATAAATCCAAGCATAGATTTACGAATAAGACGCGCGTAAATTATTTTGTCCAAATTATAACGAATTGTACAAATAACCCAAAACAAAATTAGTGTTTGGATGAGCTACTCTTGTTCATAGATATCGTTTAGTGATTCGTATTAACAGTTATTTCTGCTTCGAATGTATGAATTTATTTTATTTTATAATGATTGTACTAAAGATGGCGCCATAATAAACCAACAATAATGACCTTAGTTTTGGGCCTGATCCCAAACTTCATTAGTTGGAACTTATAATGAAGTTTATGACACCATGTTCGATGTTTGAAATAAATTACATAACTTTTATTCCTTTCTGCTGGAAAGTTGTAAGGGAATTTCCGACGGTCTGTTTGTAATTGAATATTTTCAAAAAATCAATTTAATTCACCATGCTAATTAACTAAAATGTCAATTTAACGAATTCATGTACAGTGCCTCACTGACAAGAGTTTGCTTCATGGCACGATTTGAAGGTTTTGTCAAACTTTAAATAAACAGAGAAATACCCGAAAATTATTGTTGAAGTATAAATTATAGGACACGGCAAAAGGTAGTTAGCTTTATTTAGAAATAAATTATTCTTAAAAAAGGAGCCATAAGTTAAATACGAATAAAGAAACCTCACATATAAACAAAACAGTAGAAAATTGATTATTACCTTATTTTCCTTAAATAAAAGGAACATTTGAACAATAATTCATTTTGGACAAATCATAAAAAGAAAAAAAAAACTGTTAGTATCTAATAAAAATAGTCACATAATGAAAGTGAAAACCAAAACTGAAGATTCTGGTTATTTGAATTTGAATAATTATTTTATAAATACTATATAAATAATTTAATATTCTGTATTTAATCTTAGTTTCAGTAACAGATTTTTTTTTTCAAAATATTACTTATAAATATTAGATATTACATATACATGTGTGTGTGTTTCATGCTTACTATAACACAAAAAATTTAACTTAAAGGAAAATAAATATACTTAAGGATTTCGATTAAAAGGAATTTAATTCACTTCTTAAACACATGCTCATTTATTAATTATCATAAGCATCACTTATTTTAAATACATCATAGTAAATAATTTTAAAATTTTAATTTTAAATTTATTAGTACATCTTTTGAAACTTTTACGTTATACAGTGTAATCATGATTATTTTTGACAAATAACTGCAAAATGTTTAGTTTTAGAATTGGTTACACTCAAATTATCACACTCAATTATTTAGGTTTGTTATTTTCAAATCCATTTCTAAATTTCTACCTCTTAGGAAAGAAATAACTGTGGTTTAAAGCTTAACTGCTCACTTAAATGGTAAACTTGTTTCTTCAATGCAAACGAGGAAGACAGATTATCATACGTTCAAGAAAACAACAAAAATTCGAAAGCATGTTTCTGCAAATTTTCACGATGAGAAGCATTAGATTTATGAGTAAATCACTTGGGCTCCATCATACTTAGCGTGTTTTCGTGTTTTTAATCATAGAATAGTCACACGTTTCTACAGTTTTCTAAAATACATGTGAATAGAATGAATTAAAACGTAGTTTGTACCCAAATATTTATTTTGTAAGGAGTGCTTTTTGAAAAATAATTGAAAAATTAATAAATTATAGTTTTTTTAAAAAACTAAAAAACACGCTTTTATAGTGAATCGAACTAAAAAGAAAAAAAAATAATTCTGAACATAAGAATAAAATGATTAACGAGAAAATTAATGTCATTGGGTTAAATCGTAGGGTGCTGTATCTTAATTGCTATAATTTCTTTCTAGTTCTATTGCAAAATGCTGAGTTAGTGTAAAAATGTAGTACCAAGCACCCCCCCCCCTCTTTCACCACAATGACATTAATTTTCTCGTTAATCATATTATTCTTATATTAAGAATTATTATTTTTTTTTTTTACTTTTTTTTAAACTATAACTTATTTTTCATTTTTTAGTTCAATCTACAGTAAAAAGCCTGTTTTTTAGTTTTTAAAACTATCTCATTTATCCTTTGTTGAATTTATCCTTGAGTTTGATATTTGGAACCGGAGTTACGTGGTTGCTAGAATTAGTCTTGCTCTTCAATGGATATTAATTAACGAGTCTGAAGGGTATTTATTCTCTCCGCTTACGGGGCCTCGGATGAGTCCCGTATCGTTATATTTCACAGATTCCGTCTCTTAACATACATGTCTAAATAATAAATTGTGTTAAGAAGAAATATTAAAGTCAATCGTATTATCACCTTTTAAACGTATTGCTATAATATTAATTCTTATCATCACTTCTAAACGTATATTGCTTTACAAAAATAAAAAATATTTAAAAGTTAGAACATAATTTTTTTTTTTCAAATGCACGAGCCTTTTTTTTTTATTTCCATTTTCAGAAAAACTAAACTTATATTATGGTAAGAAATTGCTGACCCACCCACTCTACCCTTTCTCACATAAAGAACACTTTTTTTTGTTTTATTTGTATGAACCACGAGCTTATTTGCGGTTTCAGGGTTGCACCTTAATCTTTTCGAAATCTAAATCTGAAATTGGTCTCCAAATCTGGAAGTGGTATGCGGAATAAGTCGCCAAAACTATAAATCTTATTCCTGATTATCCTAATCAGGACAATGGAAAAAAATTATGAAATTATTGTATTGTCATCGGTCATTGACAAGGGTGCAAAATTTAGAATTAATCTGACCATTTAAAGTGGGTAAAAATCGAGTTCAAAGATTCCATTAAGTACAAGTGAAACTTATAAAAGCGTGTTAAAAAGAAACATAAATATAATTACGTCAGAACAAAAACTTTCAAAATTAAAATGAATATAAAAATGTTTATTTGATTATTAATAAGCCCATTATATTTGCTGGTCTATAAATAAATGAAATTGTGACTGCCGACTATTTTTCAAAACAGCTTATGAACAATTTTATTATAATAAAATCCAAAAGTGGATGGAAATTCTTTGCATTGTTTTAAATTCTGTAATCTCAGATTATTCTTTATTGGATTTACTAGTATATTTTTATATTTAATTAGTATCAAAATTTTAAGAAAACTTCATAGAATTCAAAAGTGATTGCAATGCATCATCATAACTAATCATGATTCTTATTGATTATCACATCAAGGTCATATAACAAGTTCTGTATCTGCCATTTGTATTGAAATATAGGCCGTTATTTTATATATAAATATAATTTCAGGAGAGTCTAAGAAGACAGAAGTTATCTAGGAATAATTAGATTAACTTGCAGTCACAAATGCACATAGGCTGTCAATGACCCGTTTGTGGCTGTAAATCTTAGATTGCATTTTATAGATACTTCGTAGATAACTTGTATAAGCCTTTCTTTCTCGTAAGTAGTTTCAAGGCCATCAAACAAGGTTTGGATAAAATATGATTTTAAGAGATTTATATATAACTATTTTTAGATTTCATTTATAAAACAGGAAATACGATTATACTAAGATGTTATCGCTTGATAATTCGACAAATACAGTCAAACCTCTATATTGCAAATTTTTCTATATAGCGAGCTTTTTCTAGGAACATTGAACCTTTTATGATTTTCTTCGTAAAATAACCTCTCTATATCTAAGTGCATTTTCTATATAACGAACTTTTTCTTTTGTGATTAAATTTTTGTTCTCTCTTTTTTTTAAAGTATTTCTGAAAAAATTTCAAGTTATTCTCTCTTTAACACATTTTATGGTGGTCATAAATATTGAACTGGTTTTGTTAGATCCTAACTCACCAAGAGCAATAGAGTCTTCAACCCTGTACCCCCATTGCCTAGTTCATTAGAAACATCGTCGATATCCTATTTCACCCTCAATGGAGTTGTTCCGTGTCCCCGTGTTCTAATTATAAAGTAATGTATGTTTAAATATTACTTGTATGCTTTAAATTATAAAATGTCCTTAACATTCATTAATTTTGGTATAAAATTATTTTCTTAATATTTAAAATATAGTGAATTCTTCGACATTTTTTTTCTTGTTTTCCTTGCAGTTTTTCTTTCTTTATTTCTTTTTTTGATGGGTAAGATATACAAAATAAACACATTAATTTTAAAAAAAATGCGAATTATTACTTTTTTTAATACATAGTGTTCATGAATTTAAAATTTGTTTTATGTGGTTTATAAAGTATATTAAAAGATGAACCTCTATATAACGAACTTTTTTCCGGGATTTAGCGACTTCATTATATACAGATCCAACTGTATTTCATTAAGGCTCTTAAAAATGAAAATTAAAAACTACTTTATATGACTTTGTGTGTTAATTCTTAAAGTATGGATACATTTTTCTGAAGAAAGACCAACACACAGAAAAAAAATAAGCAGAATTTATAAAAGTGTTTTTAATTTATTAGTAAGAAAAGATTATACGAGAGGTTCTAAACGTTGATTAAAAAAAAGAGCTTAAAATTATGTTTTAACCTTTCAACCAAAGTACTGCAATTGATATCTATTGCGGCGTCATTGAAATCGTCAAGAAAAACTCCGCTAAATCATGTTTCAAGCTCAGGATTAATGAACGCCATTTTTTTAAATTTAGCTTATGTATCAATTACATTTCTAAATTTATTTAAAGACTAGTGCGACAGTAATTTTTTTCATCCTTTTTTAGCAAGATATTTTGTGACAACTTGGTAATAGCTTTAAAAAATCTTTCTTTAAATTTCCATCATTTCAAATATGAATCCCTTTAATTTTGGTTGCTTATGTAATTATGGTTATGCGAATACGATCAATATAATTGATTAAATTACTGTTTTATTTTCAAATAAAATTTTTGTTGATTATACTTTGAATGAAGCTTAGGTTTGTTTTTTAATTTGGTAAAGGAATTTTAAATGAGACGAAATTTCTGAATAACCACACTGCATGATGTAAATCTTAAAAAAATGGGATGTACCAGTATAAGTGGTATTTTCGTCACTCTGAATGGGATTTAAAATTATAAAACTTACTATTAATAGCAATCGTACAGTTTTTATTGTATTCACAAATCATCATGCACAATTTGAGTTCGCATACAGGATTGAGTGTAATTTAAGATGTTATCCTACATTTATTCCTTCATGTTTTGTATGATTTGAAAATATTTTAGATTTTGATCTACATAAATATATTTAAATAATCATCTGTTTTAAAACAACATCTTGAGGTTGTAGTCCTTCTTTCCTCATAAATGTAGAATCTAAGCTTAAAAAGTATATACTACTTTCTTTAAAAAAGTTATAATTGTATATAACGAGGAAATGGGATATGTAATAATTATACCTAAATAAATTTTTAGAAAAAAATAAAACTTTTATTTTTCTATCTTTTTGTACGAGAAATGCGAACTATTTGCCTAACATGTGGAAAGAAATTCAAAGCAGTGAGGAAAATGAAACTGTATTGTTTTTTTAGATAAAAAAATGAGTTTTTGAATTTGTAAGAGAAATAAATTGTTAAATGAGCATAAATAATTAAATAAAGCAAAATAATAATAATACAAAACCAGAAATCTTGGAATTTCAATTGTGCATTATATGTTTTCTATAAACTAATATAAAAAGGGCAAAACACCACAATGAGTTTTTAGCAATTTCTTGAAGAATATATAAATTTTAATGTAAAACCTATTGTAGTGCATGAAACCTTTAAGTTTGAATAAATTCAGGATGCTAACATTGTGAATAGTTTTCCTATATCATATCATCGAATAGAAACTTAAAATATTTAGATTAATTTAACAGTATAATTATTCTATTAGTAACATATCACTCTTGAATTCCCTTGGATATAATCTTGTAATACTAAATTGTTCTGTATTTGGGCAATTAATACCCATTTCAATGTTTAATAAATCATGCCATTCAGTAAATATTAGGATTTCATCGCTATTTTACATTAATAAAATCAGATATGGTCAGGATATTTAATTATTGGAAAGGTATATTCTTTTGCATTTTATAAGTTATACCAATGTTATAAAAGCTTTCGATATTTCCTCAATATAAGATGTAACATTATATATTAAATGAATAGCTTTTTTATATATATATGTAAAAAACACATCTGTTTTAACACTCTTGAAGTATTTTTTCTCTTCTTTAGTAAGCCATTATTATTGCATTATATAACATATAAATACAAGGTCAAGACTACTTTGTAACATTAAAAAAAAGAAAATCTTAATTAATTGCAGCTATTTCATAATGAAGTGCTAATTAAGTTTTTAATTACGTTTAATTTAAATTGATTTTAAAATATTTTTAATGTTAATACAATGTATCGTAAAATCTAGCGTATAACGAGCACCTGTACTTTTAAGTATCAATTTTAATTTTTTATGTATAATCGTCGTATAACAGGCACCCCATTTTGTACGAAGAAAACTGGAATGTACGTACGCAATGCTCTTATATTTTGCAGTCATTTATTCGAGGTATTATTCCAAGCTTTAGAAAAATTAGTGTACTTCCAGAACTACAATCCTATAAGTTCTTAATAAATGTCATTTCTTTTGATTAAACAGTATTTCGATGTATGTACGTCTATTCTTTTTTCTTATGCTAATATTTTATTTTTTATTTTTAAAGCTATCATTTTTATACCCATATAATGCGCACCCACAAATTTCGATCTCACTTTTTGTGTTAAAAGGGTGCGTTATACGCCAGATTTTACGGTATTTTATATTACTTTGGCAGAAATATGATTTGGATATCTTTTCTAATCTGAATTTTTGACAAACATTTTATTCTTCTTTAACTTAGTCCTTGTTCATTCTTTTAAGGCTTAGCGAATGCTTTTTGATTTTAAATCCATATCTGCTTAATTTTTTAAAGCAAATTTTTTATGTGAATGTAGTAATGTATTCTTAATTCAATACCTTGTTTTCAGTATTCTACTTAATAGGTTTGAACTTGGTTCTCTTCTGTCAGTGCCATAAAAGGAATCACCAATATATCGTGCAATTATCATCCATTATATTAACATTTCGTGATAGCAATAATTCCTGGCGTGCATTTTGCCAGAAATTTATTTTTGTATCTGAGTTCATCGTACTCAATAGCTGCAAAGAAGGTCTAGAATTAATATTTTAATGCTCTTCAACAGGTACAAGTTGAATGACATCCAATCGTACAATTTAAGTAGGATATTGCAAGGTAATATAGAGAACTTAATTATAATTATTTTATAGCTAAGAATATAGTTTTAAAACAGGAAATTCTCTCGATTCGCACTGAAACAAACACGGAATTAGAGAATAAAGGCGAAGAATACAGATTTACAGTTTGTTATTTCTTAATTTTGCATCATTTATGAAACAATCATTAAACACATAGAAAAATAAAGAACATACAATGTAGTTATTTTTACAATATAAACAAAAAATTAAAGTTGTACATATATTTTGTGTTACGTATCGTCAAAACATATTTGTTACATAAGAAATAAACTACATGAAATATAAATGTTTCTACAATATTGTTAAATAAAAAAAAGTATTTTAATATACTAAACCTTGTACCCGTACTGCTCTACCTCTTATCGCAATATAAGGGGTATAATTTGTGATTTTCTGTTGGGCACGATTCTGAAGTTCAGTTTCTAACTGCTTTTTCGCAGATTCAACAAAAAAACCTTTCTTTATATGAAGACAGGTTTTTTACACAGATATGTAGAAACTAAAGCACGGCACTAGTTGTTTTCTTCGAACAATAAAATTTCTCCAGTAATGACATCGAACAATTTAAATAAGTAATGTATAAAAAATAATAATAAGTCAATTCCTACTTTGAATGGATGAATAAAAAGTATTTTATTACGATTGAAAATTTGAATAAGATATATATATATATAGTGAACTAATAGTAGGAATTGAAAAAAAAGATTATGATTTGTCTACATTGTTGTAACAATGCACACCCGGTTTGGCTGAAAAACAGGTTTTCGACGCCAACTTTTTCTTTTTTAATACATTATTGCAACAATAAAGACGAATCTAAGTTGGCGTCAAAAACAGGTAATTAATTAAATTAGAATTAATTAATTAATTAATATTTAAAAAACTGTATTAACATCAAGTGCCATCCACTGCAAGTTAAAAAATTTTTTTTGAACTTGATTGGATGAATAGAAAGTATTTAATTAACGATTGAAAATTTGAACAAGATAAATATATAAATAAATAGATAGATAGATAGTGAGAGTAAGCTAATAGTAGAAATTGAAAAATAGCTGTCGATTTATCGTTAGAGTTATCTTTGGATATTTTTCGTAAATCCGTAATTTCTTTTTTTTTTCCAAAATTCTGAACATATCAAAATTATCAACTTTCATCCAGTAAAAAACCGAAAATATTGTAGTGTGATGCAGAGAGCTACTGAGAATTGTACCACGTGCCAAATTTGGCATGCATTTTAAATAATTAATCAAGAAGTTTCAATGTTTTATAAATCACAATATAGAAAATTATGCGCCATTATTTCCTGGCTACATAATTTTATGAAAAAAAAAAACATTTCGGTTGATATTTCATTCTTCTAACTTCCATACTATACTTTTTTGGCGGCTTAGAATGTAACCACACATATCGTGTGCCAATGCCAATACTCAACATAAAGAGGTTAAGTGAAAAAAAACATCTGTTCTCATTTTTAATCATAAAATAGTTAGTACAGCTAACCGTGCCAGAAATGAAAAATATTATAAGAAATAAACTTTCAGAATTAAAAGCGTTTGCTTTTCTTTTGAAGATATATTTTCAGCAATCAGTTTCCCCCTGGAATCTGTTTATTATAGCATAAATATCATCTATTGTTTTGATTAACGTAGTGTTGAGTGCTAAATACATTTTGTCATGCTACTGACTAAATGAAAGACATACTTACAAAAATAGGTCAATAGAAATGTGGAAAAGCTGAAATAGAGTAAGTGATGTTTGTAAAAACTCAGGTAAAATGAAACGAAAGCTAAAATTCTCTTTAGAAAAAAAAAAACTGTTTAGAAACAAATTATTAATAGGTAAAACAGCTGTAACTGGATACATTTTATGAGCCTGGGCATCGCAAAATGATTCTGTAATAAAAATAAAGGCTTAAATACCAGTAAAATAAAGCTATTGTAACTTATGCAGTGAAATCAGCGTATTCCCATACAAAAATTTTATAGACAACTGAATAAAACTAATTTTACATTTGATATACTGTATATGTTAAAATGTTGATCTATTCCTTTAATATTATATTCATAACATCTAATAAATTTATGGCTCGTAAACTGGATGCCATGAGTGTATGCTAGGTATTCCGTGACAAGAATTTAAAAAAAAAAAAATGGCAAATTTTTATTTGACATTATAAAAAACCACTCGAAGATGCTTAATAGTTAAGATTTAAGTTTTCCTCCCTTACTACTATCAAAACATGCTAACGAATCTTCTTATATTTATTTCCAGGTTCAACCAATCCTCCACCAGCATTCGTTATGTTGTAGACGATAAATAAAGTTGTGGTTTAAATTTTGATTGAAATTTGTAAAATCATTGGTGCGCTCAGCAAAAACTGTAAGCCTGACCAAATAAGTAATTATATGTACAGGTAATGCATTCTTTTATTGACCATTTTAGCAGAAAATAAACAGTATAAATTTATTAAGAAATAAAAAAATTGCAATGTGTTGATTTTTGTCCGAGCAGGTTTTGAAGTGATTTCATGAATTGTTATGATTTGTTATATTAAATGTGCGTGAAATATGACACTGACTATACATGGATTAAATAAATATTTTTAGAGAACTTACTAGAGGTAATCTGAGGAAATTAAATTTTTTATTCCTTTGATTACCGACATATATTGCAGAGTTATGGACAATTGCCTAAAAAAAATGGGTTGGTTAAAACAAAAATGTGTTGAACTCAATGAAGCTTCTGAAAAGACTAATTCAAAAACAACCAGAACCATTGGAGGAAGTGACATATCCAGACACCAGAGGGCCTATATCGTCAAAGTTAGTCTGTCTCAGTACACAGAAAGGCAACGCTTGACCAAAATGAAATCCGAGGAAAAAGTAAGAAATTATGATTCTAGTTACCTTTTTCATTACTTGGCTTTTACTCCGGTTGGAAGTGAATATGAATCATGAACCGTCATAAAATTGTCATAAATGGTTTTAAAAATTCATCCGAATTCCATTAATGGTTTTTTAATTCCGTCTAAATTAAAAAGACATCTGAAATGCACAATCTTTCTGATTTAGTATATAAAGATGAAAAAATCTTCAAACCCCACATTTTATTTCTTCAGTCAGGGTCTTCCAAGACAAAGAGAATTCATAAAGTTTAAAATGAAAACGCTTTCGCTGGTCTACATATTGTCATTTTACATTTAGTAAAAGTTAGTAAGCTTTATATATATACTACTGTCGAAACTTTTGATTAAATCTTGAGTGAAGTATGTAATTTACATGCCATGTCTAGACAAGGCAAAGAAGATCTATACCGTAAAACTGTCAAATAGCTCTATAAGTAAGAGGTTTTAAATTGTTTTGGAGTCTGTGAAAAATCAGTTTATAAGAAGTTTAAAATTTTGTCAGTTTTTTTAGTTTATAGTTTGATAAAAGTAGTGACATGTCAGAACATGCTGTTGTTGCTTTTGTAAGGCATCCATGTTAATAGAAGAATTTTTAATAATTGGAATGCTTGAAGTTTACTCTTGGGACAACAAGTTCAAACCAAACGAAAAGTGTGTGTAGAAAAATTATTTGAAATGAAGCTAATACATGAATATTTGCAGCGAAGAGGCAGCTGCAACCGTTTGAAAGTGAATGGGGTCATGTCTAGAATGATTCAAGTGACAGGAAATGCCACCAGTAGGTACTATATTATCCATCTGCATTTTCTGATAACTAGAAGGTAATCAAAATATTTAAAACATATGTTCGGTGGCGTTATGACAATAATTAATTTTGTGATATGCCCCCCACTTCATGCATACCATCTAAAACTTACTGCCGTTCTAAGTATGGACGACTTCCATCTTTTGCTTTACATAGAAATCTGATATTTATAAGAAGGAAAAAATTTTGCAATGTGTTTGAACTAAACGATGTAATGGTAATTGTATTTATTGGGATCTTTTAGTTAACAATCGGCTGCTTAGACCATTTCAGCAATATCTTTGAAAAACTAAATAAAGTCAGTACTTTCAAATTTTTCTTTTTAGCAAGAGTTTTTCAAATCAAAAATGTAATTAACTTTCAAAACAACTTCCCTGAAATTGATATTTCTCAATTGAAATTTTTGAAAAGAAACGTAGCT
>BMAV01027575.1:397871-427196 GCA_019973955.1 Trichonephila inaurata madagascariensis | reverse complement strand
CTGAAATTGATATTTCTCAATTGAAATTTTTGAAAAGAAACGTAGCTGATTGTTCTTCTCACGTAGATTCTGTAGACATACACAACTGGGGGATGAATCCGCATTACGGCGACTCTAAGCCTAAGATAATAAGCCAATAGACTTATTAAAATAATGCACGCACTTTTCCAAAATCTGCTTGGAATCAAGGAATAGAGCAGTTTAAAAAAGGAATGGCATAAAGAAAGCCAAGAAGAATTCTGGAAGCAGGTGTATCAAAAAGAAATGTCGTTTGCAATGCTGCAAACTTATATGTCTTATTTCAACTTATCTCTGTAGGTATGTATCCTCAATGCGCGGTTCCGTGGAAAAAAACAGATACAGGGGCAAATTTTTGGGATCAAGTCACACATTTAAGAGGTTATTATTAACTAAACACCCCATAAACAAAACGGAAATAATTAAAACTCCTTCCAAACAGTTTGATTCATTTCACTAAAGACAATCGGGTACTAAATCGCCACTCTGTTTACTTTTTTTTATTTCGTATTCAAATAACATTTATGTCAACTGTGAGGGGAAATTGTTTTCCAAACATACACAAGTGTCATGGGAAAACAATTTGAGAACATATTCCATCAACAATAGGGACTTGTTATATGTGCAAATAAAAAAACGCAATTTAGTATATTATTGAAGAAAAGTAACATTTACATGAATCTATTTATTACAAAAAATGTATGCTAAAAAGAGAATATATGTATATAAAAAAAACATTATTTTTTGCAAATAATAATTCTTAGCAAAACTAAGTGAATAAGACCGAAAATATTATTATTAAGGGTTGAGAATTTTGGTGACAACCAAGTAAATGTGTCAGAAAATGGCATACGATAAAATAAGGCCCTTGTCAATTCATGTCTTATCAAGCGAATATCTGGTTGTAGCATAGTTGTGGGCAAAAGATAAAATGTTACGGTATAAATATTCCAGTTTTTTAGATGATTTTTCCATTATTTACATGAACTTAGGAGGTATGTTTATCAGTCAAGTAGAGGGAAGAATTTCTCAGTTAAACATTTGTTAGAAATATTAATATGATTACAGAGACATATTTCGCTTCAGATAATTGATTCATTAGACCCTCAAGCTTTATTCTTTACAAAATTCATAAATGGGCAATTTCAAAATGAAAAATCTACTTTACAACACATATTACATATATAAAACCCAAACTTTTCACCTTGAAATTTCTACATTTGACAAATTTATCCAAAACAATTATATCAGTAATTAAGTGAATATTTCGAAATCCTTATTTCTCACCTTATTATTAATATTTTAGTTTTCTTTTTGTCATGAGGGCCCATAAAAATAAATGAGGGTTAAAAAAGAAAATTATTTTTTTCCTATTAAAAATGACCTTAATATATGTATCTTATTTTCTGTTTAAAAAAGTAGGAATAAAAGTAATTGCAATGTAGATTTTTATAAGATTAGCCTGAAGAGCTTTTATTCTGAAGAAACATTTAAAAATACATAATACATAGCTACTTCCAACTAAAAAGAGAACATTCAGGAAAGGAATAATATCGTGATTAACAAAAGATAGATTAATCAGGTCAATAGTAAATAAAATAACGAAATTTTTAAAGCTTTTGTGTTTAAAGGTAATTATTTTTACGGGACTATATTACATCGTATAATAGGTAACGTATTAATAACAGCTTTCTCTAGAATGTTTCTTGATTTTATCAGTGAGGTAGCATGTCATATTTATTTAATGTATTAGCTTATGCGATAGGGATCTTTCGCCGCATCAATGATCTCTTATCGAGACATCACAGAAACATAAAACAGGTTATCTACTGATGAAAACAATAATTATCCGCATATGGTAGCTCTTGGTTGTTGGTAGCAATTAGCGCACTGCCTTTAAGCTGGTGGCGTTATCTGTTTTTGGAGCACATTTACTGCAAGGCTCAAGGGACTAAGATTTTTCGTTCGGCTCGCTTAAAGCAGCAGTGGGCATTCCTGGCATATTTTAAGGTTGGAGAAGCTAAGAATAATTAATTAAATCCTGCTAAGAAGAAAAATGTGTTCAAAATAAAAATAAAAAAAAACATATTCATAAAATATGTAATGTTTACAGTAGTTTCGAAAACATAAAACTTAAGCTGGCAATTACTTTTTTAAAATTCGATACTGCTAAATAAAAGATATCCTTAATGGAACTGAATCGTCATTTCAATGCTTCAAATTTTAATTATTGTATTTCAAATAAAAATAAATTATTTTCTTGAAACTTTACTTTTTAATAATGAAATAATGTATAACTTTCATTAATCAAAAGAAACAAATTGAATAACCTGGTGAACTCGTAAGAAAACAATTGTAGTTATGTACATTATGGACATAATTGCTACTCAGAAAATTAATTTTGAAGGATATTTTAAGTCGAGATATTAATATGCTTACTTTTCCTTTAAAGAGCACCGATCGTCATTGTATATCGTCTTAATTATTGACTATATAAATCAATTTGAACGGTATGTTTCTTTTATCTGCAAAAAGTTTCAGTATTGCTTTAATTTAGCAGCAAATAAGTTCTTTTTTTACATTAAGGAGTATTAACATTAATAGGCAAAGAAAATTTTAAATTATTGTTTCTTAAGATAGAGTGAATTTATTATTTTTTCCACATTTATTTCTTCATGATACGAAAATTTCTTAAGGTATTTTATTATTTATAACTTTAAGATTGATAACAATACACTTTAGCTGATTTTTACTGTGTGACACTATTTGAAACAGGATGAAAAATTAACGAATTAAAATTGATTTAAAGAAGAAAAATTCAAGCATGAAGATAGTACATTCAATTTTACTCTATTTCAATAAATTTAAGGTTTTACGGAAACATTGCTTAAATTTCACTCATATTTACCTAGCTTGATACATAAAATATACTTCAGGTTTGAGATACAAAGCTTTTAAAGATAAAAATATATTTGTGAAAATAATCGGAATTATAAAATAATGTAAGATTAAATTTAAAACTAGATAAACTTGTAAAGATAGTACGCATAATGTCTGAAACTTTTTCATGAAGAAAAGGTTAGATAAACAGTTAAAATTGAATCTTCATGGATTATTAAAGTAAATCTGATAAAAAAAATTAAATGACAAAGACAATTTTCGAAGTTTAAAAATAAGAAATGTAATGACATTTCAAAAGTATATTAAAACATTTGATAATTTTTAAAAGTTCTTTTGTTCCTTAAAAATGTTTTTAATAATATTTACTCTTTTATATTCATATGAGAAATATGGGGAGAGGTAATAACGACTGCTGTTGGATGCAGTAGCACGCGCTATGATTGGCAATATTTTAGTCAAATGATCGTCACTAGCTTTGAATTCAATAAACACAATCTTTATAAATAATAAAAATTATTTCATATAACATCATATTAGGATTGAAAAGCATCATGTGACATTACATGATACGAAAAACGATTGACCATCCTCGCCGTGTAAACCGTGTTTGAAATTGATACATTAATCTCTAATTGATTAGTATGGGTAATTTTTCGAGTGCAATTTCAGTACGCATTAAAACTAAAACACATTCATGTTTTCAAATTTCGTATTATATGAATCTGTCAGAACGTCGAATATATTTTTTAGCAATTTTAAAAAAGTAAAATCATCCATCTGTAATGTATTTCCTCCCCTTGGAAATAAAAATACAAGGCTTAACGCAATTGATCATTAGGAATTTTACTCTTGTAGACAAAATTTATAAATATAAAAATATAAGCGGACTTGCCAACAATTTAAAAGCATTGTGCATCCTTTCAATGGTATTTCCTGAAACGCCTTAACGATAGTGCAATTTATTTCTAAATGTCTAAAATAAATTGAGTTTTCATTTTCCTTTAGAAAAAAGTACTTAATTTATCAACGAAATTTAAATTGAAATTATTTAAAATTGGAATGAAGGAATGTGGAAGTTTTTTTAAAAATAGTTTAAAGGAAGCAAGGTTAAAAGTAATACAAATTCAAGTTCAAAAAGAAAAACGAATTGAAATGTATTTAGAGAATTTTATTTAAATATACATAATGTGTGAATTATTTTTTTCTTCATGAACGTAGAACTTTATAGAGACAATATGAATTAATTTTTTTTTCTGTTCGAATCATTCAGTTACTGAAAGATGTATTTGCTTGGAAATATATATATATGTATTCTTACGAACACTGAATAAATACATTTTTTAATCATTAGCTGTTAAGATCCAAAGTTACGCTCATTATTTTAGAATCATATCCAATCGAACCTGTTTTAGTGTGGTCTTTTTTATGCGATTTTATTTTTATGCGATTTGTTTTAAGCAATTTTATTTTTGTACGATTTTTTTTGTGCCGTCTTTTTTTTATGTGGTGTAGGAATTTCAACGGTTTTGGTACCAATGTAATGTATTTTATCAGTGTACATATATATACATCAAGATGCTCTCTGTTCATTGTTTATATATATTCCCTCGACAATGCACGTCCCATTGCTTTCTCCCAACACAATAACAGTACTCACTTGATTGAAGACGGAACTTTCAATGACAGTGACATCAATAATTTGATAGATTATAAAGACGGACACACACATGAAGAACGAGATTCTTTGAGAGTGGATACAATATATACTGGGATTCCGCTTTTCAACAAATCGGAAAAGCATTTTCTTAAAATAGATACCAATTCCAAAAGGAGTTTGAAATTCCAAAAACAGCTTCGATCATGTATATTTGTTTATCGTGATTCTCACAAGCAACTGACTGACCGACCGTCGTAACAAAAACTTATCTCTTACTTGATGGTGCCAACAAATAAATCAATTGAAATTGTATCAAGTGACGAAAACGATTTTGAACTGATTCATCACAAGAAGATGTGTGCTTTGGATTACGATGATTGGCAGTGAATTATGTATGTGCATTTTGAAAATTTCTCCATGTATACTGTGATAAACGAGCTGTCGCATTTTTCGGTTTTTGGGAACTAGAAGAAAGATCAACCGTAGTCAATGCAGTTCTAAATTATTGTTCTTTCACTTAATTTAACAGCCTTAAGTAAGAAATGCGCATTTCTAAGTATAGGAGCAATTACACGGCACAGAATGGATACTTAATATTTAATTATAATTCAATTAACTTACTCTTAGAACTCTTTGGTTATCTACAGTCTAAATTACCGTACTTCCGTTCTCAGTTGTTTGACCTCCAGCCATTATTATTCAATTCTAACATTATTGACTAAATTGTCAATTAGCAATCTTGCATTATTCAGCAATTAATCGTCGAATAACTTTTGGCTACTTTCAACAAACCACTAATTTCACGTACCTAAAAGTTAATGCTTAAATATAACCCTTGATTTACATAAACCGTGTCTTTTTCTTCGGGAGAGTCTTCAGTAGAACAACATTTAAAAGAAAGAAATTTACCCCAAGATGATTAGTGAAGGCTCGTGGATAGACTCGTTACAATGCAATGAGAAACTAAATGTTTTTAAAATATTTCCATGTGAATTTAATTATTTATTTTGTTTGGAAGAACTTCCAGATAAATTTCTTAAATAATTGACATATTTTTTAAGTACGACTTTTTTATGCGGTCCCTTTCCACCGCATAAAAAAAGTTTTTTGTAGCATGTCGACAAAATTGTTTGTTATATGTAAGTATTTATGAAATTTTTGAATATTTTTTTACGCTATTTCTTTTATGCGGTCACTATCTACCTCACAAAAACAGGTTGAACTGTAATAGATATTTTAACATTTAAGGGAGAAGGCATTGTTAATCATAAAAGGAAACGTTGGGAGCATGCGAATTTTTCATAAGTCAACGAGAATTAAGTAGGAACGTAAATGTTATTTTAGAAAGAAGTGGTTTCGGATTCTCTCTCTAGCTTGCTACAAAGTTTTAATATACATCCAAAAAAATGTAGAACTAAGTTTAATTTTGAAGAATTTGTTACCTAAAAAATGCAACAGAAAAAAAGAAAGTAGTACGTCCATTCTTAAGTGAGTGAGTGAATATTAACCTCGCAATATTCAGCTATACTAGGGCTTTTGGCGACGGACCTCGTAATTTTGAACCATGGTCAAGTGACGAGGACGACACCTCAGCTGCCACTCTCCTCTCTAAACTAGTACACCACACCAACGGGAGGATGTTTGAGCTCTCGACAGATTGAAGGTGTATCGCACCCCTACACGGCGGGTCTTTAGTGATACTTGGTTCAAACTCATGACATTACTGCCATGATCCGATACCTTGACCAATGGGCTACCCCAGCCCCCGTCCATTCTTAAAAAGATATTTACGAAGATATTTACAAATTTATTTTAACATTTATAATTACACTTCAATTCCTTTAATTTTTCATAACTAATAAAAATTTGATTGATTGTAATAACAACGCACTCTGAAGCAAAACGAGTATTATTGCTGAGGAATCTTATAAATTTAAACACTGCCAAATGAAGAGGACAAATACCTAAACTGCTACGCTATTTTTCAAATTTCCACGCCATCCTAACTCGCTGAAATATAAAAAAAAATGTGTAATATGTATAAATACTGAAAAATCCGGCGTATAACGCACACTTTTAACACAAAAAACAAGATCAAAATTTACAGGTGCGTGTTATACGCACAAGGTATAAAAATGAGCGCTTTAAAAATAAAAAGCTTAGCATATAAAAAAATTATATTTCTACATAGATCAAAATACTGTTTACTTAAGAAAAAAATGACATTCCTTATGAGTTTAAAGGGTTAGTTCTGGAAATACACTATTTTTTCTAAAGCTGGATATAATACCTCGAATACATGACTTCAGAGCACAAGAGCATTTGCACGTATATTTCAGTTTTTATCGTAAAAGTAGAGGTGAGCGTTATACGGCGAATATACCTAAAAATTATATATATATATATAAATTGCAGTTTGAAAGTATAGGGGCGCGTTATATGTCAGTGTGCGTTTTATGGTATATGTAATATTCTAAATCAGGGGTGTCAAACTCGTGGCCCACAACGAGCATTTTTACGGCACGGTCAATATATTGGCACACTATAACATTTAATAAAATGTCAAAATTTCTCTCGAAATAAGAAAGATAGTAGCAGACAAGATAAGTTAAGTGTCAGGACGTGAACATTAAATGTTCCTTGTTCTTTTATATATGTTTATTATAATGTATTATACGAAATAAATCTTCGTTTCTAAGAATTTTGATTTTCTTTCCAGCCTTTGAATTTGACACCCTTGCTCTAAATGTTTTAAATTTCTACAATTTCCAAAGACATACAACAAACACACATACAATGAAGACTTTTTCAACCTAAATCTTGTAGGGACCAATGGCTTAAGATGTGTAATTTTATGAAATATTTAATATGTATATTTCCCCTTTAATGCCTTTTTTCCTAAAATATTTTTGACCTTAATGCAGTTCTTCTCAAACTTTCTACACTTCTGACCCAATTTGCAATCATTATTTTCATAGCGCGCGCGCGCGCCCCCCTTCCATACAATAACAACTAATTGAATTTACTAATAATATAATTTGACACTTTGACGAAAGACTACAGTACGACTTTAGTTATAAATCTTTTAAATTATCAAGATAAGTATTAAATTTTATATATAATTTCATGATATGCCGGTAGGGTCACTGATATATATTGAACTCAGTCTGAGCTTAGTACTATTGAATTAATTATGAAAGATATTGTGCAGTACTGATACATTTATAAGTGTATTACAGTAGTGTAAATATGTATTTTATTTTTTATTATGTCAGAATGTATTTTGTTTTGCTTCCTTTCAGTAAATTTGTGATATGGTCGTTCTATGGCGACCATATCTTTGATTGTCAGAGTGAATTAGAGGTATGGGATTCTCAAAATGAATCGACATTTTAAAATTCTTAATATGACTTTATTAAAAATATAACTTAAATTTCTAATAAATTAGATAAACTTATATTAAGTGAGAATAAACCAGACACACAGCTGTAGTTAAACCTAATCGCGTAACTTGGATCACTTATCTAAATAATTATATTATCCGCCTACTTTCAATTCTGATAATATTACAAGTCATAATATCAAATGATCAGTCCTACCTTGATTCGAGCTAAGGTTCAATTACTGTTGAGAGACTTTTAGGGGCGCTTGCAATAGTATGCACCTTAAAGTAATGGCTAGAAATCTTGGTAATCTTTAGATAGGCCGTCAATTTCCACTTCTATCTCTTCTAAACATAACTTTCTCTAAATTGCCATCTTGCTTACTAAAACTTCTGTTCTTTTAAAAGCTATCTTATTTGCATTTTACAATTGCATTTCACTTCTTGGATTTGGGTTGGAAAAGATTTGACATTAATCTTGGGCGTCAAAGAACCCAGAGGTTATGTTACAGAAATGACGCGTGAGCCCATCACAAATTAATGATTTTTTTAAATAATCTTTTGTTTTTAACTTTTCGATACACTCGCACCCCTTTTAAGGTTATCACGCCCCCTAGGAGCGCGCCCCACAGTGTGAGAAACATTGCCTTAATGGTATCGTTTTTATTACTATAGGAGAATTCATAAGTACATTAATATATTCTGCTTTTTTCAGTGGTTTTAATCAATAGAAGCAAGGGGCTCTTTTAAATTTATTACTTCTTCCGTATCGATTTGGTTATATTATGATTATGAACCTATTAATTATTGCTTCATTAAACTAATTTTTTTTATTTAATGAATATTTATAATTCGGAATCAGTGCTTTAGTGGGCACTATACGTTTTTTAATTATAAAGTTAAATATTCTTAGCAATTTTAATCTCTATGCATTAAATAATTAAGTTTTCTCAGTTTTTCGTTTAATTTAATAATAAGTAGACACTTTTTTAATGGAACCAAATTTTTTACTTTAATATTTTCAATATACACGAAATTTCATGAGAAATTCACTGTTTATATTTCTTGCAAATATTTTATTTTCTCTCTTCTTCTACATATTTTACTTTTTCTACTTATCGAAGTTAATTTATGTAACTGTATAAATTAAGGAAATCGCCTTTTCTAGTTTAATATTTAATAATGTTTTGGGATTTAATGTAGAAGAGATTGATACAGTGAAATGCACTCTATATCTTAAACAGAAACAAATGTCTACTCTAAATTAAGTTGGAAAACAAAAGATTTAGAAAATGTTTTGCTTCTCGAATCATTCATTTCCGACTACTTTGTCTTAAATTTTTCTTTCGAGTTCTTAAGTTTTTCACAAGAAAAGACTTCCTTATGTTTAGCAGTTTACAAAAAACCGTGAGACTTTGTTGCATATATTTTGAATTAATAAAATTATACATTTTTGTTTTTATTAACATTTTCTCTAAAGAGGTTTTCTTAAGAAATCCTTAATAATAAGAGAATGTACGAGTTGAAGTGCAAGAGATTTCATACCTTTTATTTGTACATCATAATATTAATTTATCTTAATATTTACTTCTTTTATCGATTCGTTTATTATCGTCGTGTGGGCTTTTTCATTTACAGGAAAAATAAAATTATAAAATAGGGATGTTGGAGAAAAGTTTAAATGTGATTAATTTGGAGTCCTAAACAGAATTCCAATATTTGTATTAGAAATTGAATCAATAAAAGAAAAAAAAATGTGTTTATTGCGTATTGTTGAATTGTTTATTTAAAGTAAAAATTATAAAATAAAAATCCTATAGTTGCATATATATGAAAGTAGTTATTCCAAAAAGACAATTTTAATTATATAGAAACTAAATTCATCTAATTTATCATTAATATAAAATACTATTCAATTAAAAACTACCTGTAAATCTATACAAATCTAAAAACTTAAATTTGTTTCATAACTTATAATAAAGTCAGATAAACAAAGAAGAATGCAATACTTCTTTCGTATACACACATATAGTACATATGCATTACATTACATAAAATAATTCGATTTTTCCTTTCTTTGTTTTGTAGCATAACTTATTGTATGCATGTGTATGTGTGTCTGTTTAAGCATATGTATTACTCTCTCTCTCTCTCTATATATATATATATATATATATTGGTTATCATAAATTAAGGGCAAATTACAAAAATTTTGATGAAACTTATTCACATTATACAACACGTAGGTAGGTATAAAATAGCATAATTAGAAAACCCCGGAACATTATGATGTTATAGAAACTAGCATTTGTATACAATGAATAAATCAGATGCGAAAATTTGATAAAGGAAAAATACCTTTAATATGGAGTATGATTTCCCTGGGAAGCAATGCAGGACATTTGGTGATGTGTGATGCTCCCAATATTACAGTCTATTAATTGTTTAAAGTGTAGCTATGTCCTAGGAGGGAGATTGAGAGCAGCTGCACGACATCCTAGAGCGTCCCAAACGTGATGTCTATGGTTAAATACGAGTGGTCAAGCTAGCCTTGGAATGCGCAGTTCAAGTTAAGTATCCACGATGCGAGACTCTATGTGGTCTCGAATTATCATCAAGTAGCATGAAAGCATCATAATAGCACTGATAAGTATCCAGGATATCATCTTTATAGGTATGAGCATTAACTTTTACACAGGAAAAGACATAGAGGTTCTGCTTTCACCCAAAGCGTCACCTTTCCAAACTCAGACACTTCCTTAACTGTATGCATCTCTTTCACAGATGTGTTATGGATGAAAACGAGATCCAGGTTCTCTACAAGCGAAAATATGCCTTCTACAGCTTTCAAGGCTAAATCTAAACTCATCCATAAAGGGGACAGCCCTCTATTGATCACGCTTCCAGTGGACACGTTGACTTGATCGCTTGCAAAAGTTCCTGCCTATGGCGCAACTTGAATGGGACGCAAATGGTTGTTGCCTCAAATAAAGACCACGTTCGTGAATCTTTCGACGCAGTGTTGACCTAAATACGGACCTTCTGAATTTGCAATCTGGATCGGAGTTCCCCTGGAGTTGCAGTTGTTTTCTTTCATGCGCATAATGACGAATTTCGGTCATCGGCACTCGTGATAGCACTTGGTCGTCCTTGGCTGAATCTCAAGTATGTCACATTCGTAAAGTCTATGAATCCCAGACGACTCATATTCAGCCATCTAGCCACTTTTATCCTACTTTGTCCTGTCTTTAGTTCCCCAATAACTCGTCATCGTTGTTCTTTGGTCAAATGATGCCTTGTTATAATTTTGCTATGCCAGATTTCTAAACTTAGACGCGCAGCTACAATTGCCGCTTTACTCTATTTTTATACTCATCGCAAAACGACGTATTCCGACTGCATCGCCACTATTTTGCACAGTGTAATATCGTTTAGAGCTCCTTTTACTTACCAACATCTTCAAATTTCATTGACTTATTTATACGTGAGTTATCACTTTTTTTATATGATTTTTCATTAATTTATGATAATCAGTATATACCTAACTATATATATATATATATATAAATCTCGTGTCAAGTGTATGTCCGCGATAAACTCCAAATCTTCTCAATCGAACTTAATTAAAAAAAATTCATATTGTATGTTACTTCGTCCAACTTAAAATATAGGATTGTTTTTATCTCAATAAATGACGTCATTATTGTTTTATGGCCGGGAATGTGAAGAATCCGGGAAACGGGAAAATTCACAAAATGTTGCGATGCGCATGTGTCTGCGGAAGCGGATTTTGTAGACCAAGATGCACGAAAAGAGAATACCTGGTGTATTTCGGGACGTGAAGTCAGAATTTAGAATCTGTTCCCAATAATATACGTAACTTTGCCGGATAATGCCGAAAGACCGTATTCTAGACACACCGTGGCAGGGGCTTACCTTAAAAGTTTTGCACCCCGAAAATATGGTCTCTGGCGTATTTTGAGATCGGATATCCGAATCTGATATCCTACCGGAGAAATTGCCGTAACTTAGCCGGATAATTCCGGACGAACGTCTATTACGTGGACCGTTACAGAAGCTTACCCTAAAAGTCTTGGAGCAAGGAAAATGCATTTCTTGTGTATTTCGGGATGGTGAATCGGAATTCAAAATTGGATTTTAGAAATTCTTGTAATTGCCGGATATCCCGGATTACCCAAATGCCTCGTTCCAGGGACTGAAATTGCAGGCTCAGGAGTGCCGAAAGTATCACCCGGTTGCGTTTACGGGCACAAAACGAAAATCTGAAATATTTCAGAAACTCCCGTAACTTTGCCGGATATGGCTGGAATTAGGTGAAATGGCTTCGCGATGAATCTGAAACTGGATTTTAGGAGTTCCTGTAATACTTTTTTTTACCGTATAATGTCGTATGACCATTTTAAACGTGGACAGCGACTCCGGCCTAACTTGCAGACGTAAGGACGCAAAAACGAGTCCCCGGCGTATTTCGGGACTGCTGATCCGAATATTCAACCCAATTTGAGAAGTTCCCGTAACTATGCCAAATAATGTCACACAACCTATTTCACGCAAACCATGGCAGAGGGTTACCTGAAAATTCTCGATTCCTGAAAAGTGCTTTCCTGGTGATTTTCAGGATGAGAAACACACAAGACTCTGAAACCAATTTTAGAAACTCCTGTAACTTTGTCGGATAAAGCTTCCTTTCCTTTCAGGGACCAAACTTGCAGAAGTAGGGAAGCCAAAGTGGGCATCGGACGTATCTAGGGGTGGATTCTGATTTCAGAAACTGTCGCAACTATTTTGGATATTGCCGAAATGAGGTAGAAGGGCTTTGCGTTCGAGTCCCTCTTCCGGATTTTCATTTCCTATAGCTGCAGAACTTGCAGGCGCAGCCTTATAAACATACGATTGTAACAGAAAACTGCGTTGGTAATTGCATCTTCAGGTATTGTTGCCACTTTGTTAGATGGTAGACAGATGCACATTCAGCATTCAAGCTGCCATTAGACATTCGTAAGACGAAACCAGACGCAATTTGTAACATTAAAAAAAGCTGAATGGCTACGGTATTGTAAAGGAGTTCAACCATAATCAGATAAATGTAGTATCATGGCCCACAAACATTAATTCGAAGCATTACATCAGTGTTTCTCAAACTGTGGGGCGCGCTCCACTAGGGGGGCGTGATAACCCTGCAAAGGGGGCGCGAGTGTATCGAAATGTCGAAAAAAAGATTTAAAAATATTATTAATTTTCTGAAAATAAGCAAAACAAAATACTCTCTGACATAATAAAATATAAAATTCACATTTACACTGATATAATACACTTATAAATGCAACAGTACCGCATACACAATGTGTTTCATAATTAATTTAACAGTACTAAATTAACCAAAAGTTTAATTATTTCCAGTGTCCCTATACGCATTCATAAAGTTATATACGAAATTTAATACTTCTCATGATAATTTGTACGGTTTAAAATTATATTCATATTGTAGCTTTACATCAAAGTATATTATTAATGAATTCAATGCATTGTTTTTGTATGGAGGGGGGCGCGATGAAAATTGTGATTCAAAATTGGGTCGAAAGTATAGAAAGTTTGAGAAGCACTGCATTACATAGAACTTCACAAGATTTAAAGGGAAATGAAAAATATTCGGGTGCGCTATTTTACTATTGTCTGGTAATTTCCGACGGTCATTTACCCATCATTTCTCGCTCTAATTTTTCTCACGATATTAATGCTTGTTTAAAACAATCGTTTTTATGGTGAAAAGTCGAGACACTTTGATTGACCATAAATATGCTAGTACAATTGAAAGATGATCAATCGGCGCAAATATTTTCTAAGTGCTGGATATTTGAAACGGTGAGGTAGAACTGAATCCCAATACATAATGTATCCAGTTGCCAGATAATTTCTGCACTGTTGTTCAGACAAAAAATGAACTGATTGAGAGTGTCTTCCCGCATATACTGATTAATTATCTACATAATGATTCGCTCTGTAATCCTGTTACTTAGGCAGAAAATATGTTGATGTTAAAGAAGTAAATTTCCAGATACGAAGTTATTACCAGGTGATTTACTGTCTTTTAATGTAATTGATATTACTGTTGATGAAAATGAAACCCTAAATTTTCCAACTGAATTTTTGGAATTCTCTGGATATATCAGGAATGCCACCACAAACACAATCTTCCGTTGAAGATTGGTTTACTGGTTCTTATCTGCATAACTTAAATCCACCTAGGTAATACAACGGTGCACGTTTGGTCATTAAAAGAATTACCCGGAAACTTTTTTAAGCAACTATTTTGATTGTAAATTTTAAAGAATAAATCATCCTGTTGCAACGTATTCCTCTGATACCGTAAGAATCTCCAATACAATTCAGAAGGCTCCAATTTCCGATTCATTTGGCATTAACGATGACCATAAATAAATCTCAAACCAGTACAATGTCCATTTGGGGGCTTGAACTTAGAAATTCCATGTTTCTCACATGGGCTACTATATGTAGCATGCTAACGTGTGGGGAAACCATCGAATCTATTTGAGTTAGCAAAAGACAGGTTACCGAAAAATATTGTACTCCGAATAGATATTAATTATATTAAAATTATTTTTGTTATAATTTAAAATAATAAAAATAATATAAACATTGCTAAAAATCACTGTTATTCACCTCATTTATGAAATTAAATCTTCATTCGTTGTTACTTAACAACTTCGTAAGTAATTCATACATTATACTATAATTAAATAGAAGATGAATAAAACGCAAAATGAAAAACATTATATTATTTTATGTGCTTAATTTCAACTCTTCAAAATTCTAAGCAAATATTAATTTGACTGCATTAAATAGCTTAGAATAATATTAAATCAACGCATTACAAACAAAGTCACAGCAAAGCGTGGCCGGGTGAGCTAGTATATATATATATATATATAGTTAATATTCTCTTTTATAAGAAATGAACAATCAATAATCATCAAAAATGAAAAAAACAGAAATTGCAAGATACCCAGACAAAAGAATTTGGGAAGGATATATTAAAAATTATAAAAATTATAGAATTTAAAAATATATAAATATATGGATGCTACAGTGTATTAAACATTTCTGACTTAGGGCAGCTCTTATATATAAAATAATTTATGCAAAAGTGGGATGAAACATGTTTTGCGGCCTGCCAAATTTCCCCCTTTCTTTTAATAATAGGATATCTAAATCAATTACAAGAAAAAGGTTACTTACCTATATGTTGCATTCAAAAATGTGTAGTCTGTGCTGAATCTGAGTACAATTAACAAGTTACTGCCAGATTCTGGACCCAAATACAAATTCAATGCATGGGAGTGGCTGAATAGTAGCATTTCGTAAAAGTATGAAAAAATAGTGTATATAAATACTACCATTACTTAAGGCAGTGATCCCCAACCCCAGGTCCGTGGATCAACTGGCACCGGGCCGCCCCAGGAACATTAAATCATTCTCATTTTATTTGCTGGGGTGTATTTATCTAGAGTTTTTGTACGACTTCCCATGGAAATAATTTTATATTTCATGATAAATCACTTTACATTCATTTTTTAGTGTATATATTTTATTTCGATGGCATATTCAAGTATAATTGCATCGAAATTATTAAATAAAAAATTCTGAAATATAAACATTCAATGTCCTACCCTCAGTGTGCTGCGGTACAATTATTAAACGTTGACCGGTCTGCGGCGGTGAAAAGGTTAGAGAACACTGACTTAAGGGACATTAGGATTATAAATGTATTTAAATATTAAAAAATTATGATGGTTAAAATAATACTAAGAGAATAACTAATTTTATATAAAATTTGAATATGGAGGGAACTATATCTATCTAGGAAAAATGTGTGATAAATTTATAATAATATATTAATATTCTAAGGAATTTTAATCCTTACTAATTAGAATTTCTTTATTCAAATAACTATAAATAAAATTAATAGTGTATTATTAAATTAAGCAATATTTAGTAAAATATTTAATGTGTTTTATTTGTTCTGATTTTTTTGAAACCTAAAATTTATTGCGTTGTACACAATTAATAATAATAATTCTGAATATATAAACATGTACATTACATTGCAGTCATGGCAATGGAAATAAGTAGGAAAACTAGGAATTTATAGTAATGTATAAGAATAAGTCGTATGCAACATTTCGTTGCAATTTTCAACCAACAAAAGAGAGATCATTATCCCTTTTTACAATTAAAAAAAAAAAATTAAAAAAAAAAAAAAAACGTAGAAATATAATAGCAATGTTTCAATAATGTGTAGAAATAAAGTGAAATGTTAGTTACTTTTAGAAATTACGTAAGTGGTTTCAGAGAGAAGAATCAATCGTTCAATAAGGCAGGTGTAAGATATTAAGATATTCGTTTTCTAGAATTCACGGAAAAAAAATGTTAAAATAAAGGTTCAATTCTTTTAATGTGAGTTCACATATAAATCTGTCAAAATATTTAGTTTAATCTTTTTACCCTGAAAATGAAATGAGACTGGTTTTTTGAAATATGGGATTCTTAATTATGATTTAGAGGGGAAAATATGTAAGAATACAATTTTAAATTTATATTAAGCTTGTTGTTACATATATATGCATGATATATACAATTTTTTAGAATTTTCTATGGAAGATATTAAATTTTTTTTATTTATAGTGACAAAATTGTGAAAATATCTGCATATTGATCGCAAAAGACGTGTCCAATCGTTGCAAAAACATTGGAATTCACTTTCAGAAAATTTCCACATTTGGGTTTGCAACACATTCTACTTAATTTTGCATTCATGTAAAAAATTGCATTTTCTCAATTTTATAACATAGTAACATTTTACAATTCATGATATTATGACCCAAGAAGGAAGATCAAATATTTTTTTTTTATACTATAGTCATAAAAACGGAAGAAATTCTTGAATGTGTTCATATCGCTGCAATATGTGAATGTTATTTGAAATTTGATTTTATTTTTCCATTTTATATATTTGGCTGGGGAAAGATGAATTATGTTTTTTCATTTTAAAATGAGAAAATACCTGCGAAACCTACGAATATTTCTGAGTTGCTTGTAATGTTGTTAAAATGAAAAATCTTCAGAAATTTGAATTTTATATAATACGAGCCATTTCTCGCCACTTTTGCTGGATATTTCATAATGCTCGATTATATACTGTTCATATAAATTATTGCTACTAAATAATATTAAGCATTCGATTGTAATGAGCAATATTCTTAAAACTTTCATTCCTTGATATAAAAGGGACAAGATGAGTTTTTAAAATGGAAGTAGAATTATATTTCACGTTCCTGCAACCCTCACCTCTAGAGTGGATCTCTGATCAACAAACTAAACACGTGTGCCGAATTTCAAGTCTGATAGTTCAAAAACGGAATTTTTTTATATGAGTGTCTCGAAACCCTGCTTGAGAGTCGATTTAAATAAGAACCATTCCTAAAGGATTTCAAGGAAGAAAATCATAATGCATACCAAAATTCATTACTTTAGGTCCAATAGTTCGAAGATGGACAATCTTCCAACAGGAAATGAGTTTCATATAATCAGTTCTTAGCGAATCTCTACTCAATAAAGAATTCAAGAAAGGAATAATGCTCACCAAGTTTCAGGTCTGAAGGTCTGATTGCTTCTACTTTTGTCCATATAACGCCCTTTTTATCCTCTTAAAAGTCAATTAAAACTTTTCTCAACAAATCGCTACTAAACAAAAGAGCCAAGCTTACCAAATGTCCGGTCAAATAATTGAAACAAGGAATTATTTTTCACCTATAATCTCCTTAACTTCTCACAAAATCGACCATTGGAGTTGATTGTCACAAAATCCTTTCTTTGCAAATGTCTACTCCATGAAATGAACATGTCTGCCGAATTTTTAGTCTGTAGGTCAAAATGTTCAAAAACGAGAATATTTAACAATAACACCTATTAAGCCTTTGCTATCCCAATTGAGAATCGGTTTTCACAAAAACTATTCTTTTCTCTACTCAATATGAGGAACATGCTTACCCAATTTTAAGTCTGTGGATCTAATCATTCTGGAGATATTGTGAGGAGTGAGGGAGTTTACTTTTCCCTTTATGCATGTAAATTACAATATGATAGATTTTACATTTGTTTTCTGTTGAGCAATGTTGACGAATGGAAACAAATTAATATTCTTTTATTTATAATTTATTTAAATAAACTCATCCGTATTATCTATTAAGAAGGCCAATGGCAATACACATTTCTTTGTTTTATTCTGTATATACCACATTTCAAATTTCAATAGAGGTAATTTGGAAAATAAGGTAAAAAAAAAACCCTCTTGTTGTTTGACAATAATGAAACTTTTTTTTTAAATATGACGAAGGGAAAAGATCTGAGAAAATTTTAAAAATCAGTGATTTATATAAAAAAAACTTATTAAATTAAATCTTTTTACTGTACAACATTTGCAAAACAACATTCATTCAAGAAATTAGTAAGACGATCTGACGACTGTTTAATCAGTCTCATAATTTAAAAATTTTTATCCACGGAAATAACACGTTATAAAAACAGATTTTTTTTTTTTAATTTTGACGAATTAAAATTTCCATTTGAAATTCAACCCAAAGAGTTTGCATTTCAAAATGCTTATGTAACAAATTAGAAGCAAGACATCTCAAAATGATTTTAATACGCCTAACTTAAGACGTGTAAGAGAAAAATCCTTATTTTTTAAAAAAAGCTCCCACTGAAAAAATATATACTTTTATTAAATAATTATAAAGATTTTCTTCTTCCATTGATACAACAGTCGCGGGTGATCCAAGAATCCTTTTCCCTCTTGACCACCGCTCAGCGACAGTTCTCAAATTAGTTACTCTTAAAACTTTAAAATCGCCCAGTGCACACTCTGACCAACTCGATTTGGGCTTTCCCCTAGTTCTAGCTGCAATAGCTTTGTAATTGAGAATTCTAAACCAAGTATGAGAGGTCCATACAGCAGATGTGGCCAATGAGCCTCAAATGGCCGACCAGTCTTGATGTATTTCATGATATCTGCTTCTTTAAATAGCTTGTATAATCTAAAATTATGTCATCTCCACAATATATTCTAATTAACACACCAAAGATATATCTAAGAACTTCTTGCTCAAAGATGGCTAGCTGTTCAGTCTGTGGCTAAATCCAAGTTCAAGTTTCAGATCCGTAAATAAATAGGGTCTGATGACTGTTTTACACGGTATAATTTTGCATGTCTTGTAATTAATTTTGACTTTAATAAAGCTCTTACACCATGAAGACATCAGTTAGCAATAATACCTTTTAATTTCGGCATTAATGTCGTTTAGAATGGTAATGTTTGAGCCAAAATAGGCAAACTTTATCAACCACTTCAATCTTCTGATTTTCAATCTGCAGATCATTAAAACCTACTGGTGTTTTTGCAATTGGTATGCATTTATAGTTTTAAGTTCATTAATAATTAAATCAGACATTTCAACTGACCTTAAATCGAGACACTCCTGTGTTAAAACATTTTATTACGAGCAGTGATTACTATATCATCGACATAAACAAGGAGTTGTACATTCGTGTTTAAAATGGTATCCTAGTGTTAATGCCAGAGTTGCAAATAGCCCATCATAACGCCAAATTAAAAATGAGACAAAGAATACCATTTCTGGCATCGGAAAACTCGTGAGGAAACCAGAAAGCTTTACAAAAGAAACATTTTAGGTCAAAGTCGAAGTTTTTTGGAATGCCTAGCTCAGGAAGAGCTACAAGTAGGGAGTCACGACCAGCACTATCGTACGTTGTATTTAAATCAATAAAAATTTAGTGTAATTCAATGCCAAACTCTCTAGAGTTTTGAAGAATTTGGTGTAGATTAAAAATCTGTTCACAATATTTCACCTTTTTAAATCCACATTGGTATTTTTCAATTATGTCATCAATTATATATCGTTTATAAAGAATGATCGAGAATAATTTATAAATGTTATTTTCAAGTCTAATAACTAGATAATTACAACAATAAATATTTTATATAATGTATTTATTTGACTCTAAGCCACCATCCATTCTAATCCGAATTCCAATTTCTCGATACGTTTTTGCGAAAAATCAGTGTAAAATGGTTTATAAATATCACATTTTTGAGAACTTTTTTTTTCTTTATAAAAATTAGAACGAGATCTAATAAGAAGTTAATAATTAATTTATTTTACTAGTATTTAGGTGCATTTTAGATTCAAATAAATATAACATTACCTAAAAATTGTACAAAAAGATAAAAGTCCATTTTTTCAAAAAAAAAAATTACGTGTTTGAATTATAATACTATATTTCTTTGGTATGTTACGTATCAAAATGTTTGCTGTAATGTTTTCCAAGTCTAGAGAAAATAGCTCTGTTATTACTAAGCAAATATAATATTTCAAATTTTGCAACTATATATAACGTTTACTTAAAGAATTTCCCTGCCCTAAGAGGTTTTTTTTTTTTAATCCCTCTTATCTGATATTGGCAAGATCAATGTTAACCATTATTTTTTTAATATGGCAATCTCTTTAAGCATTATTGTTTTACATTTAAGGTGCATTAAATCCTACACAAATACAATATTTCTTTAATTGATGTATAATATTAAGGGGAGGGACCTGGTGGTTTTTCTGAAATAAATGTTAAATTGTTAATTTCCTAAAATTAAACTTTCTCTTACCACAAAATTTAAATTGAATAACAACTTTTTTTTTGGTAATTTCGTTACAAAAGAGTAATGAAGAATAACAGAAGCACACTTGCATTTTACTTTATATTCAACATTCATCATGCTCACTCCCAGTTAAAAGTAATATTTTTTTGCGGTTTAATGGCTTATGTAATGCGTTATAATTTAAGTGGAGTATTTAAACTTCTTTGTTTTTAAATGGAAAAAAAAAATTGCTCATATGCTTTAAGATATCCGAATACGTACGGAACCGTGATTTTGCAAAGTGTATAAACATAATATTTATGATATTTAGTGTCACTTAGATTATAAAATGTATATAAAATTGCTTTAAGAATATTATTACAAAAACAATTATTTAAATACAATATTTTGACAAAAAATGAACATGGAATGACCCATTTTCAAAATATTATCCTTTTGTGAAAAATGCTTCTATTATAATAATATTTTGCCTGTATATAGCTCAGATTTGTGTATACAGGTTCAACTAGAACTTATGAAATATATAACTTAGAAGTGGGTTTATCCATGTCTTGCGACAACAGAGGGAAAAATATTAAGGGAGCACAGTCCGATTCTATTGACAAAAATCGGTCAAAAAATCAAATGTAATTTTTCTGCCTAAGTTATTCTCCATAAACTGTTCTATAACCTCAAAAAATTTGAAAGCTCTAAACTTAAAAAATGCAGAATTTATGATGGCTTTTGTGTTTGTTTTTACTCACATCCCTATGGCAAAACAAAACTTTAAACTTACTTATCTCAGAAAGATAAAATAACTAGTTCGCCTTCATTTAAAATGCTAAGGCCTTTTTCCTATTGTGCCTAATGCTGTGATTTGTTTTTTACCTATTGCTAACAGTACTTGTAATAAAAGTTGGTGTGCATTTTTGAATCAAAGCAGTACTTATATTTTTAAAAATAATTAAACTCAGAATTTATACATTTTTTTAAGGAATTTTCAATAACAATTCGTAAAAAGAAGTATTGTGCGAATACCAATCATGTTATTACAAAACCCATACCAACTTTTGTTGCACATAGTTTGACGTACTTGTAAATCAAATTGCATGTATGTATGTAAATTTTTATAGGATGAGTAGCATTTTAAAATCACTTCATAAATGTTTTACTTAAAAAATTAAATGTTCAGCTTGTTATGAAATTGCGAGCACAAAATCTATTTTACATAGTATACACATATAAGAGGCAGTCAAAAATGTTTTCAATATCCTTAAATTAAAAATTTTGGCTTAAATCGTACCTTGTCCCCTTAAGAAGAATACGCCGATAATTATTTCAATGGGTTGTAACTCTGAAAATAATGTAATTTTTTTTAAAAAAAATAGTCCAGACTCTCTGGAGAAGTCTTTATTTTATATAAAAAAAATATTATTAGTTTAGAAGCAATTTTAATAAAAGGAGAACATTTTGAAAAAAAGATTGTTTTAAGTTATTTTTTGCCAAAATATTGTATTTCAATAACTGTTTTTTGTCAAAATGTCCTTAAAACATTTTTATACATGTATTCTAATCTAAGTGACACCAAATATCATAAATATTATCCATTTATACGCTTTTGCAAAATCACGGTTCCGAAAGTAGTCGGATACCTAAAAAATTCAATTAAGTTAGAAATTAAATCTATTTGTATGTTTTAAGATCAATTATAAAGTGCTTATTGTTTAGTAATTGAAAAAATTACAATAAAGTTTACCTAAAATTCTATTTTTATCTATAATGAAGTAACTTTTTCTTTGCCTTGACAAATTACTAAAAGCGCTATATTTGAAACTTATGGTACTTTATTTGTGAAAATGAAAAAAAAAATCTTTGTTAATTTTTTTTAGAGGAATTAAGTTTTTTCTTAGAACTATGTTCTGAAATAACATTTATGCTGTTATTATTTTCTAATTCCTATCTCTTTCCTAATCTCAATAAAAATGTGTATATGTTCTTTTTTTTTAAAATTTACATTTTAATCTAGTTAATTTTAAGCAATAATGTTACATGTATACAATTATCCTTATAAGCTTTAGAGTTTCTCTTTCAGAAAAAAAGGATTGAAATTGAGATGTATACTTAGTGACAATTATTTTACATAGAAAAACAACAAATACGGTATTTCCTCCAATTACTGCTTTTAGAAATGAATAGCACTATACTTAAACTATTTTTAAGACCTGTCCTTGATTCTGAATAGGGAGATTATACGAAAGAACAAAAACAAGTATTTTTTTAACATTTGAAAGGATTACGGAAATCCCTTAATTTTTCTTCCAAAAGAAACGCAAAGAATCTCAGAAAAAAATGCATAAAATGTATGTTTATCCTTTAAAAGGATTGTAGCTTTTCTATTCCAAGGAGAAGGAATAAAATTCAAGAACAACAATCGATAAAATTGTTCTCGTATTCCCAAATGCAGTAAAAAAAAAGGGAAGTTGTCTGTATTTTAGTCTAAGCATAATTAGTTTCTTTGAGAAATCAGCTATTCTATCATATTGCATGAAGAACTATATTTAACATTAATTATGAAGTAATTAGCATTGTGTCAATATTTACATAAATTGCAAACAATCCTTTACAATACTCGTTATTCACAATGTTGTGTGTTAATTGATTGGAAATATAATTTACAATAATTTTATATGCATATAAATATTAGTTACTACTTAGAAAATTTATTAAACAATTAAATACGATGTGAAAATAAAATATAATGAAAAACTATTTAAAATAATTCTATGCGAAAAATTGAAACACATGTATTGATTTTTTACCTTCCCGAGTGTTAGAAGATTACATATTCAAATTGTAAAAGTTTTAAGTAATGTTTATTTGTAAGAGATATAAGCTTCTTTTATTTATGTTTTCCCAAAGCCATGTGGCCGCGGTAGTCTAGTGGTCAAGGTAACGGACTTATAACCGGTGTGTCATGAGTTTGAGCCTAGTACCACTGTTGTCCTGCCGTGTAGGGGAGCAATACACGTTAAATATGTTGCGAGCTCAAAAGTCCTCCCGAGTTGGTGAGGTGTGGTAGTTAGGAGAGTGTGTTCCGGCTCAGGCATCGCGTGGGCTCGTCACTTGACCGTGGCTAAAACTTACGAGGTCCATTGCCATAAGCCCTCGAGTAGCTGAGCAGTGCATGGCCGCGGTAGCCGAGTGGTTTAGGTATCGGACCGTGGCTTGCCTTGTCACGAGTTCGACTCCAGTACCACTAAAGACCCGCCGTGTAGGGCAGCGATGCACGTTAAATCTGTCGAGAGCTGAAACGTCCTCCCGTTGGTGTGGTAGTTAGGAGAGGGGGTGCCAGCTCAGGTATCGTCCAAGTCACTTGACCATGGTTCAAAATTACGTGGTCCGTCGCCAAAATCCCTCGTACAGCTGAACAATGCGACGTTAATATTCAATCAATCAAAGCTGAGCAGTGCGACATTATTATTCACTTTCTCACTTCCCAAACCAATACCTTTTTTCCCTCCTATATTTATAGTTCCCAAGAAAATTATTACAGATATCTCGAGGGAATATCAGAGCCATATATTTAGCTTTTGAAGGAAATGATTTATTTGAAAAAATAACAAATAAATTCCAGAAATAACTTCATATTTTTAATAGGGAGTAAAAAAGAAAAAAAAAACCCAGTAATTTTGCTAAAGCACTATAGTACAAACAGGAACTTATTGCATGTAAAATTCACAAAGATACTTTTAATGCATAAAAATCTATCATAGAAGTTTAAAATAGTTTCTAGACAAATATCATATTCTTTAAGTATAAATGTTTTCATATAGTTTTTTTTTTAAATTTCTATATCCATACATATATGATATTTAACGTATTTACTTATGGATATATGATATGCTTTATACGTTACAAAGCGGAGTAAGGAATACTCTTGTAAACATTGATAAGTCTACGTTTAGTTTCAATCTTATCACTTGAAGGTTGAATAAATTTTTTTTTATAGTGATTTATCTCGAGTTTAACTCAAGTAATTCTAGATCAAGGGTTCTAAACCTAATTTTTGCTTTCGTACATTCTGAAACTTAATGTGAAATATGTGGATTCTATGAATATGTATTATATTTTCCATTTGTTGGCAACTATTTTCTACTTTAGGCACTAAAATTAAACTCTGAAATGGAAAACGTAAAGTTAAAAAATATAAAAAAATTTAAAAAAATGGACTGAAAATAAATATTTATTTTATTTTATTTTCCGGAGAGTCCAGTTATATTTGTTCAAAACTCTGTAGCCTCTTCATTTTAAATAAAAGTTTCTTCTTCAAGGCAAGGACATAAATGTATTTCCTTTAATTAAAGAAAAGTTTCCAAAAATATGAGTATCTCCTAAATGGAAATTCTTGAATTTTCTATGCCATTGGTTTATTTTTTATTGTTACACTATATTTTTATTACTTCATATTTTTATGATTAATTATTTAAATTTAATTCCATTCGAAAATTCGTAAATGTATTTTTTTATTTCCCTTGCTTTTACCTTATTAGGTATTATGTGGATCAGTTAAGGCATGCGTAATTGCATTATTAGATTTTTCAATTGCAGCCAGGAAATAAACCGAGGTACATCTTGAAAAAAACTATAACATCACTGATTTTTATAAAAATTAGAATTAACGTACTAGAATAATTCCTTGAATTCAAACTTTTATGTATTGAAATTCTCGGGAATAATTTTAAAGGTTTATTGGAACATAATCTTTAAGCCTCCAAATTTCAATTAGTAAAACAAACTCATGTTAAAATTATTTTAAACCTCATCGCGTTTTATACTGAATTAAAAAAAAATAGTGCTGAATAATTTGATCCTTGCGAAAGCTATTTTGAAGTTTAAGAGAATATTTTCAGATTGGCTCAAATATGTTTTCAAATATTCAAAAAATTTCTTAGGGAATAAATCATGGTTTTTAAAATTATTATGTAAGTCTCATGCACTCTGAATTAACATTATTGAAATGAATAAGTTATGTAGTACACAATAAATTATGCAGTTTAAACTGAAGGTTCTTTTGAAATATGGAAAGATGTACGTTTAGAAACTTTTAAGAGATTTTTATTTCATTACGAATGGGCATAATTTAATAACAATGCAAGAACTTAGTAAACATATTTGACTTAAATAAGATCTACAAATAAATATAAAAATGTATAAATAATTATATTGTTTTCTAGAAATACAAACAAATATTTTATTTATTGAAACCAAATTAGAGTAAAGTTACACCAAGTGATTTGAGAAAATACTACAAGGAAGAATGTTTCTTTTCATAAGTTTCCCCTTCAAAGCTTTGAAAATAATGAACATTAATTAAATATGAGTAAATTACCTTTTCTTTTGTATGAAAAAAAAAAATTTTTAAATCAAAGCAAATAGCATTCAAAATTAAAAAGGCATTTTTTATGTTTGTTTTTGAGAAAAAAATAGATTCATTTTTAAATTAGTCTTGTTTGCATAAGCGGTAACATCTTAGGTAAAATTAAACATGCAATCTTAAAGGATAAAGTAATAATGCAATAATAAAAACTTTAAACTAAACTAAATATAGGATATATTTTTAAAAAAATCCTCTTTTTTGCATTGGGGAGACTAATTTGTTTGCTAGAAAAAAATACTTATAATTTTTTTGTGTCGATTTTTGGTTTTCTTGTTGTTATGGTTTTGATTGTTTTTAAATTAGTTTGTAACGAATATTGTGGTTGATAAGTCTTTAAAGGGAAAATAGTTTTTATTAAGCATACATAAATATTGATTTATGCAATTTATTTCGTGTTTAAAGCTTCATGTATCAAAAATTATATCCTTAGATTTTTTTCTAAATACATTTTAATTTTTAAAGTAGGTTAGCATTATATTGTTTGCCTTACTTTAATTTACTGATTCTTATTTGATTAGTTAAATATGGCATTCATATTGTAATGATACAATGTGTTAAGTGTTTTTTTTATTTCTCAGAGCTGATTGTATATGAATTTTATACTCTTTATGTTTATCAGTTTATTTCAGTTTTGCAAGCACTTTAATATCGAGACATGCTTTTAGTTTAATCAAGTATATTTAATGCTCTAAGTAATCTCAGATTAAAGTTTTGTATACTTTCAAACCAATTTTCATGTAATAAAAGCATAAAACCTTAAAACTCCTAAACATAATTTATAGAGGCAATAATTTATCAATAATAATAATAATGTTGATTTATTGGCTAATATACATAACTTGTGTCTCACTCACACAATAATAGGATATATTTGGTTGATAATTATTTTGTGTGAATTTTTTATATTAGTAAGGGCAATGATGATTCTTGGTTGCAGAATTTTGCACTTAAGTGATATATGCGGTCTAAAAGAGACAACTTGTAATGACTAAACGTTAAATTATATTTTGTCGTGAACTCTTGACCACGGAAGTGTGAGAATGTACCGAAGGAAGAAACATTTCTAAATATTAAACACTTTCGGGGAGACGTCAGATTAACTACAAATTTAAATTTTCTATAATAATAAATTCGATACTTATCGTGACAATTAGATTTACAGAAATGCTATGCTTTTAAAATCGACCCGTTAGATCCTTTCCCCTTCAACTAGTACTTCTCTAGTGTTTAACTTTAGCATGGTAATAATAATCAGCCTCTCTTCAGCTTCTCTTTTCATCTGACTTTAAATAGTAACTCTCATTAAAATAAATCTCAGTTCATTTACAGAAATCAGTTTTATAAACATATAACGTACTCGTAATCAAAATAGTCTTCCTTAGAGGATTAATAGGAATCGTGAATTAAATCCATTTTTACTCTTATTCTGTATTTTTTTTTAAATCTTACATTTACATTCATAATTTTGGATTTTAAAATGTATCCAACTTGACCTATTTCTTAAAATCTGTATTTGAGTTCTCACTCTTATTTGGAAGCTCATCCATTGGATGAAAAATCTGCTGTTATAGCAATTCGTATCTAGACTCATCCGACGAAAAAATTTGTCCGTGAGATTCTATCTAGTTCCCGCCAATTAAGACACAAATGTTACATCGAGTTGCGGTTATCCGTGACTACTGAAATTTAATAACAATTAACATAATCCTTAACAACGTAACTTAGAAACACAACACCACAAGTATCGTAATGCTATTTAAAATATAAAACACGATTTTCATGGAGGAAAATCCTCAACCCATTTCGTTCTTGGAACCTTCTTCTTTGGAACCTGAAAATAAATACATTATTCATGAAGAAAGTAGTATCATACGATAAAATAGGAGTTAATGAACTTGGAGTGTGCTATAAAATGAGAAATTTAAGAATTAATTAAATATACTATTAACCATGCGATCAAGGATAAACGAAATTATCTTGGTACTAAGACCAGATTACCTCAATTCATCTGTTAGTTTGTAGCTTTATAAAAATTTTCGTACAAGATATCAAATTTTTGAGAAGCATATTTTATTTTTATTAGAGATGAGAATAGAAATAGATGTTATTATTTCGTGGCTTGTGTGTGAAAATTAATGTTACATTCCAGTTTACAGAGCACACAAGCAAGAGAACATACTTTATGGAGTGTTTCTTAAATTTTGATCGCCAGAACCCCCTTTATCCATCAGGCTGACATCGCGAACCCCCAAGATTTTGAAAATCTCTCGATTCCTAACACATGGCTGAGTGATTCAAAGGTTATTCAATAATCGTAAGGCTTTAAAACTTCTTTAATTGAAATAATATTCCTGATCGAAATATATGTTCGAGTTGAAATTTTTTCATTAGGGGGCAATTTAGTGATCTAGTCTAGGATAACAGAGCTTTCAATTTCTCCAAGAGGTCTTTCATAATCTGTGAAAGTGGGGAATCTAAACGTTATGTTAGAGACCCTCAGGGGCACCCTAGTAAAAAGGCGCTGGAGACCTCCCAGGGGGTCTGCGGAGTACAGTATAAGAAACATTGCTTTACAGAATATGTAAAATTATAAAATACTACTCTTTGACTTTTTTATTGCATGAGTTACAATAATCAGCTCATTGAAAACACCTACAAATCTCAAAAGTCTAAAATTACGAAAAAAAATAATAAAAAAAGTGATGAATGTCTCCTTTTTCAATTACTCAAACAAAGAAATACTAACATTAGTTAAGTAGGAACAGGCGATAAAGTGCCAAACCTAGCTGAATTTACCAGTTAACTCACGTTACCCACTGCGCCCTCTACTAGCAGCGAGAACAACTATTGAAGAAGTCCTAATCGGATTGCTGCGTGATCACATGATCAGGGCAAATTCTGGCCCACATCCAAGAGCATTTTCTTCAAGTTCTGGGTACCTAGGTGGATTTTTCTGGAATGTTATTATTGTTATTATTTCTTGTTTCGGTTGTGCGTGTTTTGAGTATTAGTTTCTTTTATTATCGCTTGCGTTGTGAAAGTCGTTTGTTTTTTCGTTGGAAATCACTTTAGGATTCTTCCCGACTTTCTTTATTTCCTGTTTTCTGTGTCGAACGCGTTGGTGGCCTTTTAAACTCAGATCGTAAGGTTCTCTTCAATATTTTGAGTTTAATTTGTGGCAG
>BMAV01027575.1:379909-392871 GCA_019973955.1 Trichonephila inaurata madagascariensis | reverse complement strand
CGCGCGCATTGTAAAAATTTACCCTCATCCTGTTTCTCTAACGCCTCCCCCCCCAAAAGAAGTATAACTTCAAAAAATAAAAAAAAAAAAAAACATATGTGTGTGTGTGTGCCTTAAACATTAAATGGGAATTTTTTATTAGACCTATGCAATGTAAAAGCACATTAGTATTTTTTTTCTTTTGAGATAAATTTTAAAGTGTGAGATAAAAGGTCAGTATACCACAGGTAACAGTACAGAACCATCATCAACACTGTCAGGTTCACTAACCGAACTTTCAAAACAATCAATTATTTCAGAATCACTCTCAGATCACTTTATACTTAAAGTAAAATCCGATTCACTTTCAAACTAACTCCATAACGTATAAATTAAAAAATATAATTTTTTTTATCACAGAATGCAGCCCACATCTATTCGGGAAGAGCGGAATTAAGTAAATGAGCTAAGTTACAAAAATATATTGCTATTATAGATATGTTTGATTGTGCTAAAATCTAGTTTAAAATAAAATGACTATCTCTAAACACGCTACTAATAATCTGGTACTGCCTTTTGGCGAGAAATAAGCATGATTGTGGGCATAAGAAACATATAGTTTTAATCTTTTTAGCGCGTTTCTTTTGAACACTCCAGAAGTAAGAGGTTAAATTTATGAACACTTACATTCAAGAACGCTTCAAGGCATGGACCAACTAAAACTGGGCTCAGCGCTCGGCTTCAATAAGGGGCCTCGTCTTGTCCTAAATAAACTTATGATACGAATAATTTTAAGAGGACATGGTAAGATTTACGCAAAAATTTTTAATTTAAAAAATTTCAAAATTTTTTGGTTGCCTCCTATGGGTGTATACTATGTAAAACAGATTTTGTGCTCAAAATTTCATAAAAAACTATCCATTTAATTTTTTAAGGAAAACATTTAAATTTTGTGAAGTGTATTTTAAATGCTACTCCTCCTACAAAAATTTATGTACACGCATGAAATTTGATTTACAAGTACGTCAAACTATATATAACTAAAGTTCGTATGGGTTTTGCGATATTATGATTGGTATTCGTACAATACTTCTTTTTATGAATGCCTATTGAAAAAATTCTTTAAAAAAATGTATAAATTCTGTGAGTTCAATTATTTAAAAAAAATATGTATTGCTTTGATTCAAAATGCATACCAACTTTTGTTACATGTACTATTAACAACAGGTAGAAGAAAATTCAAAGCATTAAGCACAACAGAAAAAAAGCCTAAGCTTTTTAAATAAAGACAAACTAGCTATTTTATCTTTCTGATTTACGCAAGTTTTTACAATTTTGATCTGCCGTACAGATGTGAATAAAAATGAATCTAAAAGCTATCTTAATTCTGCTTTTTTTAAGTTTTTAGAGCTTTCAAATTTTGTGATGTCACAGAAAAGTATATAAACAATAATTTAGGCTAAAAAAATTAGTTTTGATTTTTTGACCAATTTTTGTCAATTGAATCGTACTGTGTCCTCTTAATCTTCAAATGTTACTCCCTATTTAAACGTTTGAAAAACAGAGAATTCCAAGTACATGAAGGCTGTAAAAAATAGCAAAACTGTATTATTATGTCATATTCATATTCCTTGTCTCGGCCTAGGTCTACAATGTTGGCTTGAGTTGTTACTTAAAGATTACTAATATTTAACATATATAAACTGTTTATTTTAACAAAAAGTAATAAGGAAAATGGAAATAACAATTGTTAAAGTAAAACATTTAACGCGCGCCGTTGCCTAATGGCTGAAAAAGCACGTCAGATGTCTTATTCTTTCTTCGTCGGGTGGGTCTCTGCCACTTTCTCTTACCGGTCTCTGCTCTCTCGGAATCATTGCCACTCGCCTCCTTCTGAAGCCAGCGGGGTTACGTGTCAAGGAGCGTGCTGTGTTTTCCCTTGACATGTCTATTTATCTATATATATTTAGTGTAAATTCTCTACTAATGAGAGATGAACATTAATCAAACAAACCCCCTCCCCCCCAAAAAAATTGAGATTGTAAGAAACCAGACAAAGAAAGATATATGAGAAATTAAAACTATACTAGGGCTAAGAATATAAAGAATAGATGCTACAGTATTATAAGCACTGCTGACTTAGGTCAGTTCTTAAAAATAAAAAATAATTTCATATAAAAGTGGGATTGAACATGTTTTGTGGCCAGCCAACCTGCCTCCTTTATGTTAATAATGAGCAAAAATCTATTGAAAATAATGGATAGAATATCTAAATACATTGCAAGATAAAGGTAACTTACTTAAAAAATACATTAAAAATGCAGAGCCTGTGCGAAATCTGAGTACAATAAAAGAGCCAGATTGTGGACCCAAATGCAAATTCAAAGCATGGGAATGTCTGAATTGTAGCGCTTAACTAAAGTAAGAAGATAATAGAAATAAAAAATTTAGAAGAGAGTTTACAAACTACCATAACTTTAGTGACAATGGTGTTATATATGAATTAAAAATAATAATATGTAGTTTTATCTACTATTATAATATGGAGGTAACTCTTATCTAGGAAATATGATAAATTTATAAAAATAAACTATTGCTATATTCTAAGGAATTTTATATATATACACTCTATAACAAAAAAATAGCGACACACCAAGAAGGAATTACCCGATTTGAATGAAATTTCGTATGCGAAAACATTTGTATTGAACATGCAAATGATTAACCCTCTAAGCGGTCTGCACTTAAAGTCTTGCCATTCTGGAGATACTTCAAAAATGCAGCGCACATATTTTTTTTGCTTTCAGGAGGGGTTCTCAAAAGCGGTTGAGCCGTATTTTTAAGAATGCGGCTCGGCCGCTATTGGGAATCTTGCTTGAAGGCAGAAAAAGCATCTCTGGAATGGCGGACTTTTACGTGCAAACCGCTTGGAGGGTTAAAATTTGGTGTCCAACGAATGAATAGCGGGAACTACAGCGCATCGGAACTGCGCACTCAGCAGGTCTCTATAAGAAGCGATTTTCAATATAAATGTCAAAATTTCTGTTGCATTTCGATTTAGGATACCTTCCAATTACTGAAAAAATGATTGGCGCAGGATTCGAGCTCATTATAAGCAACTGTCCGAGTGTGAAAGAGGTCGTATCATTGGATTGAAATAGGCAGGTTAGACAAATCAGAGAATCACTCGTCATATGGGTCGAAGCAATGCTGCTATTAGAAGATTCTGGCAAGAATGGGTGGACAATGGCAGATTTCAGCCTCATGGTGATAGCAGCCCCAGCAGATCGGAACTACAGACTGATTGTCAGATCAACTGTCACAGCATTTGATTCATCGTTATCAACTGTCAAGCGTGTGACCCATATGTGTGTGTCCATGATGACCATTCACAAAACTCTGATAGAGTGAAATTTACGCTCTTACCAACCGCTAAGCCACCTTCCACTTACGCTTGCACACTGTCGAGCCATATTACGGTGATGCTTGGCTCTATCAGGTTGACTGGGGACGTATAGTGTTTGGGGACGTATAGTGTTTAGCGAGGCCTTCAACGAGGAGTTTTGGTCTAGGTTGCCATTTTTTTTTTGACAGCCCTTTGGTCATCATTAGAGGCACACTTACAGTCCAACGACGCATCGACGATATTCTGAGAACTGTTTTGCTACCGTTTCTTTTGCAGTGCCTTGGCCTTATTTTTCAGAAGATAAGGGCAGACCACATGTGGCCCGTGTTGCTATGAACTTTCTTACAGCTTGTCAAATACTTCCTAGGCCAGCCAGATCGCCAGATCTCTCTTCAGTAGAGCATGTCTGGGATACGATGGGAAGCCAAATGCATCTACCAGGGAATTTTAAGGACATTGCCCAATGATTGGAGCAAATTTGGCAAGAAATACTGCAGAAGACCATCGGGGTTCTTTATCACTCTATGCCGTGTTGTGTTGCAGCTTGCATCTAGGCTAGAGATGGGTCAACACCTTTTTTAGCTCGTTATTTTTAACTATGTAACTCTAAAATAAACCATGCAATTTTTTTGAAATTTTACTCATTTTCTATTCCGTACATAATCTTTCTACCCACCAATTTTTGTCTTTATTGGAAAACTTGTTCTTGGCAAATCGTTTTTTATATTATATATATATATATATATATATATATATATATTCACTACCAGACCAACAAACTTGTATCGTATGTAGGGGTTATAGAAATAACTCCGAATCATATATGAATGCAGGCTCGCAAATGCCGTTGCGATCTAGGGTGTGAAGAAGCAGAGAAGAGGAACAGAAGTGACAATAAAGGGACAGAAAATATTTTATTGAAATGTTTTCAAAACTACTACCAGAAGTTATTTGGCAGGCCTGGAAGCGGCTCTGCATGGAATTGCTAATATTCTGAAAGATTCATTATAGCAATCTTGATGTAGGAGGTGCTGAAGTAAGGTTTTATGACTTGCTGGAAGTCGTCTTTTGCGAACCTTTCCTGAGGTAGTAGGAGGAACTAGTATTCAAACGAATAAGATCGTGTGTGGAGCTGTGGATTGTAATAGACACGCCGTTTGGCAGTTGCACTATGGTCGTTACTCGAACAGGCTTATTCCATATCACATTATCTTTGTAAGTGGGAATAGAAGCTGACGTGAGTCCAGTTTTGGTCACGTGGAGAGTTTTGTGTAAGATCTGTTCCTTCAGTTAAAGATCTGATCACTCAAAAAATATCTGTAGCTGCCGGGTGGATGCGTGACGTGACAGGATTATTCGAGGACATCAGGAATTCCATGCAGCACCGCTGCCAGATGAGTTCTGGTTGTAATTCCTAACACCTATTGTAGCACAACCTTTTAATAAATCTTTTCTGTCCCTTTATTCTGTTACTTTTGTTCTTTTTCCTTGCTTCTTTGCACCACAGATCGCAACTACAGCATTTACCGCCCTACATTCCTATACAATTCCGAGTTGTCTCTATACCCGTCTCTGTATATGTGTGTGTGTGATATTCTGTCTTATAGATTATAAAATGCATTTTTAAGAGTTTTACAACATTTTTTCAAAACTAAAATAATTCTGCTTTCATCATTTTGATTTCAAAATTATAGAAAAAAATATTTAGCATCATTAACGAATGAACAAAATACTTCTGAATATTTATCCAACAAATGTCTGGGAAAGGGAAAAAATTCCTTTTTTTATTTTAAGCTTTAATTCTATATAAAAAGATAATTATATATTTTTCATTCCTTTTTTTCATTTATAATAAAATAAATTGTACCCATGTTGCTTTCAAATGGATTTATAACGGGCATAATTTCAAAAAATATACAAAGTAACACATTTTTAGAAGATTTTTAATAATATAATAAATTACATTCTTTAAAAAGAGAATTAATTCATTGCTACTTATCAAAGATCAAAAATCTCAATTGAATCTAAATATAAGTTTCCAAATTATATAAATCCACGATCATTATCATTAATGTTATAATCATGTCTTCAAGCTAAGATTTTGAATAAGGAAATAAAATAATCAATCGGAAGCAGTTAATAGCAAAAATGCCAATAAAGTGAATATTTGTGTTTCGTAGTTTTCAATTAATACAAATAATTATTCAGTTATAATGACTGTTATAAATAAATATTTAATAAATTTTAAACCCTTATATTATAATGAACATTTCCTTTCAGGCAATGTACTTTTCCAGACGCTCTAATCGGAATTACCTTGATTTTCATGCATATAATTAATTCAATTTTTGCATTATTTTTGAATTTAAACTATGCCTTTACGAAAAATTGCCATCTAATTTAGATGTAGATGAATTTTCGTGTTAATAAAGTTCTAGATAGGAACCTTAAAATGTGTTAGTAAAGAATGCTTTATTAAATAAGATATTATATCGCAAACTGCTTAATTTATTTAAAGAACTTATTACCTAATTAATATAATTATGTCTTAAAATAGGCTCTTGAAATTACTCTACATTTTATGCTGCGATAATAATTCCAAAAATTCTATTGGAGCACTTTCAATCGATAATTCTTTGCAGAATTCCTGTTATTGTACCGTTGAATAATTTTTAAATCTCTAAAGCTAATTCAGACGTTAATTAACATATTGTAGAGCCCAGTTGTTTAAAATGAAAACAGTAAAATATGAAATTGAAAATGCATACTTTATGTGGTTTTGATTTTCTTAAAAATTGGCGCATTTGTAATTAATATTGATAAGACTTACAGCAATGATTCGTTGTTATGGGTTTACTGATTAAATATGACAATTGATAGCTTTCCAGACTATGATATTTATTTATGTAATATTTATTTAATAATTTTCAACTTAAAACTTGTGAAACTGAAACAATTTCAAATCCATACTTTCATAATTAAAGCAAATGCGGATCATATATTTAACAACATCCACCTAATTTCTATGTAATTTAAAACTGAATTTATGTCGCGTTTAAGTTTATAATATATATTTCTTTGTACTGTACTATCTTTTTTTCCAAAGGCTCGACAGCCCTGGGTGGGCTCTGGCCTTCTCCAGGCATCCGTACTTTTGGCAACTTTTTTCCAATTTTTGGCCTTTAAAAAATGAACTTGGATGTTTTTATACCTTTAAGAGTTTTTTTTAAAATCCAGTTTTCTCTAATTAAGATCTTAATTGCTCCTTTATAAAAGTCTTATAAGATCTGTCCTGACATGCATTAGAGACTAGGCCATTGATTTTACGTGATTAGGAAGCTTTGGGAATTTTCGAGAGAAAGATCTTACGCTGCATTCTTCGTGGGATCCAAGTGAATGGATCATGGAGAAGAAGATCTAACTTAGAACTCTAAAAAATTTACAAATAACCTGAAATTATGAAATTTGTCAAATTGCAGAGACTTAAATGGGCTGGTCATCTGGCTAGAATGAATGAAGATCTTTGCTGCAAGAAAATCTTTCTGGTAAAACCCACGGGAAACAGACCTCAGGGCAGACCCCCGTTAAGATGGATTGACTGTATACTATACCAATACTGAGATTAATTCAGTAATCTGAAATTTGAATTAAAAATTTACATTTTCAACAAAGAATTTTTTTCAAAATTCTTTTAACAGTTATTTAATTATAGTTATTAAAACTAAATCAAAGACTGAATTTCTGCACATTTTTGTTATAGTTATTTTTTGGTAAAGAGCAAGACTTTTTAATCTCATGTTACCTTTAATTATTTTTCTAATGAAACTGAGGAACAAATATTTTTTCTTCTGAAATACGATATGTGTATTTTTTGCATCTCTTGAACTAAGAAAATTATATATATTACATTAACGGTTTTCATCATTTTATTTTTAAAAAGTTTTCGTATAAAATATTAATTTTATTTTAGTTATTTAATAGATTCACAATTGAAATATAATACAACAATAGTTTTTATTTAAGGTTTTTTACGGCATGAAAAATATTTTTTTTTGAGTTTTAATTTAATGAATTAGTGGAAAATTTCTTTTATGTACGAAGATTAGAATTAGATTTTTAAGACTTAAAAAAATAGGGGATTAATTTAGAATTAATAAACAAGTATAATTTAGTCGATGGTTAAATATAAATAAGTTTTTAATAAAATATAATTTTATTAAACAATGGAAGCTTTTATTGCTAGAAAATCTTAAAAAGTGTCTGAATATGAATACGTTTTGGAATTGGAAAACTCTGCTAAGGAATAATATCTTACTGTATACAAGAATAAATTTTTTTCTTCATATTCTAAAAATATTAATTGAGTATTCCTTAATATCTAAAACCGTACTAATCACACTAGTCCTTATTTGAAGATCTAATGGACCAAATAACACCTTATAGTTTATCCTTTGAAATATCTAATAAACTGTTTCAGGTCGAATTTTTTAATTGTTAAGGCTATACAGTGCCGTTTTTCAATAGAAAAAAAAATGGAGACAGTTACAGTAAAAATAATTTATGTTTCATATTTAGATTATATTATTATGCTGATTCTGTAAATAAAAAGTTTGACTAGCCATTATTTTACAATTTTTTTAAAAAATTAGGAAGTTTTGAAGTTTTTTCAAATTTTTATAAAACACTCAATTTTTAAAATTTTTTAGTCATTTTAAGTTATTTACGTCTTTTAGGTCAATACAAACAAAAGTTAGTATACATTTGAAAATCTATTCCCTTGTTGATTTTTAATAATTATTTTTCTAGAAAAATCTGGACAAAAACACGAAAATTTTTAAAATATCAACTTAAGCCTTTTTTTTTAAAAAAATAACTAGAGATTTCAGCCCTAAATAAATACTAGAACATACGTTTGGGAGTATATACAAAAAATTTCAAGGCTCTTTCTTGAACAGAAAAAAAAAGCCTTAGGGATTAGAAAACACGTATACCTTTTTTTGACAGTGAAAGTCTGAGAAAAACGTATTTAAATTTTGTAAAGTCATAAAACAGAAACTTATAAAGTAAAGCTCTAATTTTTTTAATATGCTATTTTCTAATGTATGTTCTACATTAAAACACTATTTTACTTAAATATGACTGAAAATATTTTTAATTCAAAATACATTTTTGTATAACATTGATAGCATTTGTTAAGACGACTGTTTATTCAGTTTAATCTTAACTTAATATTTTCACAAAAGTTTTGAAACACAAATCATTTATGTACAAAATAACAATGATGATAACTTGCTAAAAATAGCCAGGTTTGTTCATAAAGTTAACATTTTTTCGGTTTTAAACTGGGCCAGTTTAAAAAGTTTTAGCTCTAGTCGTACGACTTGAAAATACTAAAATATAGTACTACAATACGTTTAGTATAATGTAGTTTCATACATCAAGGAAATATTCAGTTATATCTGCAACTTGTGAAATCAGAATTCTTGTATTCGGAAGTCTAGTTTCAGTATCAGCTGATGACTGATTTTTAGATACATCATTTTCAGTAGTATTTTATCTCTTCGAAATATTGTTTCTCACAGCAACCTGAGAACGGTTTGACCATCGCATTTTCTCTACAGGAAAAAAAATTAATGATAAAGCTTTAAAGTTGTATAAACTATTTAAAGCAAAAATTAACCATGAAATTAATCCTAATTAAATATAATTATGAGAACTCAAAAATAATCAAGCAGAAATTATTTTAGTAATGAAAATTGAAATTAATAACCTTTTCACACTAAAAGCTCAAAAATATTTTTAATTAATTCAGTTTAAAAGTAGAAAGATGCTTTAAGATAAAACTGAAACCAAAATCATAGCTCATAAAATTCAAACATCTTAAAAACTAATTTGCTAACAGATCTGAAATTTGGCGGCAAGCTTCGCAGTGATATAGGCCACTAGAAAATGCAAAAAAAAAAAAAAAAAAAAAAAATACGGTGATTAAGAAATTTTTAGGGTACTGTGTGTGTAGCCTTCACTATTTCTATTCCTAACGCTTTTTTATATTTTAGCATGTTTCAACAAATCGCTTATAACATATTCTAAAGAGATTTATTTGGACAATGTTTATTTATTGAAAACGCCCTCAGATATCAAAAGCTTCAATTAGGTATGTGCAAATTTCCATTTGAGCTGATGTCACACATAGAAACTTTTATGTATTCGTTATAAACGCATGGTGCTCCTGATAAAGTAGCATTTATAGAAAACAACCGACATGAAGTAATATGGCCAGTGATAAAATGAGTGTGATATTTAATTTGTTACTCGAATTCGACAGAAATAGGGTTGTGACCATAACATTCCTGTAGTAAGCCTCAAGTTTATCGGGATTATCTCACATTCTGTCGATTGCTCTGTGGAAAGTCAGAAAAACAAACACATTCTTTGGGGAATAGGTTCTTGTTCAAGTCGAAAAAATCTCATGCCACTATTAGTCGAATCTCTTAACATCAAATGGACAGTATTTGAGTGAGTGAATATTAACGTCATACTATTCATCTACTCTAGGCCCGCAATTTTGAACCCTGGTAAAGTGACGAGAACAGCACCTGAGCTGCTACCCCTCTCCTAACTTTCCCACCACACCAACAGGAGGAAGTTTGGGCCTCAACAGATTTATCGTGCATCGTCCTACTATATGGCAGGTATTCAGAGGTACTATATAGATTCCAGTTCATGACACGCCGGCCCCCAGTTTATTAACTTGACCACTAGGCTACTCCGGCGACCAGACAATAGTCGAAAAACGACTGGAAGTACAATTTCAGAATGATGGTGGATACTTGGGTTTCACATCAACTTACTGCAAATCGACAGGACCATCAAACTGCAACAAGGTGTCAGCTTTTCTGGCTCAAGAATGAGAAAAGTATGAAAACGAATCGTGACAAAACATAAGTGGTTATGCAACGTAAAATAAACAATCGAGTGACTGTGTATTAGCCTTCAAAATGATCTGCATAGAAACCCCAATGAGAGATTAATTACAAAATATTCTATTATGTGTATGAGTGTGAGATGAAATTGGAGAAAATAATTCACTTTGAAATCCAAGAATCTAATCAAATCATTAACATTTACTGTCTTTAGGAGAAACGAATTCAATCTGCATAGGTTAAACCTAAGTGTTGTCCCTCGGCTAGTATTAACATCTATCTCTGTAACATAAGTCTCTATGATGTCATCAGCACCTTTCATGGGGGATGGGTTGAAGGTTTTACCCCACCCTCCTTATTTACCTGACTTAGCTCTGAATGAGTATGTCATGTTTCATGTGTGAACGAACTCTTTCAACTAATGGACAAATCTTTGATGATTGTGATAATGAGAAAACTAATTAAAAAGTTTCATTTCACTCCACACCTCAGAAATTTTTCCGACTTAGAATTGAACTTCTTCCAAAAATAGAAGGCAAAAAGATCTCGGATAGAAGATCTGATATGCACTGATAATGTAAAAATATTTGTTATCAGAATTCTTCCAATCATGAAGAAAGTGGGTGGAGCTTTAGCATGAACATAGTTGTAACCCTTTATCTACTGATGGTACTTATAAGTGCCACCAACTTTAAAATTACGTAGATAAATCATTTTTAAGAATACTCAGACGATACTTAGCAGGAATATTATTTTAAATCCACCCCGTCTAATGTATATAACATTACGGGTTCTAAAATGAGGATTTTAGCGGGGAAGGTGAATAGTTTTATCGTAGAAGTTGCGTTTTCAGCTTCCATTTTGGTCGGATTGCGAAGCTCGTCGTTTTTGTTCCAAAAAAAGTAGTTAAAGTCAAAAAGTGTCTTATTTTTCGTATGTTATTGAAGACCTTAGAAACGATTTGACTATTTATTTTAAGTGCACAGTGTATATAATTAATTTTACAGTTGAATAACTTTGTGGTACTTATAAGTATAGACAGCACAATGGGTGTTAAAGCAAGAACTTAATATTTTTTTCCGTGTAGCTTATTGTTGTTTATGCTTTTTTGGCATTTCGTTTTAGCAAGGAGTCTCAGGGGTGTTAAATTTCTCTAGAGGTCTGAAAATATAAACAATTTTCAAGCAGGTATAATACTTTTAAAATTAAATTAAATGATTCAAATCTTTTACACATTATTTATAAAAGAATGGGACTTCAGAAAAGTATAAAATTATAAATTTTAAAAATCACACACACGCATAAGCATATGAAAATTCTAGAATAAATATTTTTTTCGTTGCACACGCTATTTTCTAAAATAATATCCTCTGATGTATAAAACTTTATAGAATTATAAAATGCATCATACTCTTTACACCGTACCTAATTTTAGTATTATATCTTTTGTATTTCAAAATATTTGTAAAATACTGCAATCTCTTAAATATTTTTTAAAAATGTATTTTTTTTTATTTATTAAAATATGTAATTTGTTATTTTGCTTATATAAAAATAGCTACAGTGTAAAAATAATATATTTAACTTCATAAATCAACTTATGGCTAGTATAATTAAACCTACTATTTTAGAAAATAGCATGCGTGATGTAAAACTTAATAAATATTTCTTATAGAAAAGTTTCTTTTTTTTCATATGCTTATATTTTTTAAAATTATGATTATATTTTAAACATTTTATACTTTTCTGAAGCCCCATTCCTTTATAAATAATGTGTAAAAGATACGAATTTTTTAATTTTAATTTAAAAGATTTATACCTGTTTGAAAATTGTTTGTATTTTCAGACCTCTAGAGAAATTTAATACCTCTGAGACCCCTCAACTTATTTATTTTTCTTTTTATAGTTTTATCTTAAAGTTTTCAAAAAAAATTAAACTTTAAATCTGAGCTATTTTTTTGACACACAACTAAATGAAATATTTATTCTTAATTCAAAAATTAAGAACCTTTTAGTTTCTTTATGTGTAACCGAGATTTAACAATAATTAAAGATTTTCAACGTGCTGATATTATTAGTAGTAGTATTTCCTTTTCTTAGAAAGCCTGCAAAAAAGAATTGCTGTCTTCAAGAAGCTTTGGATTTCTTACAGAACCTACCATCTGAAATCTGTGATGTACTGACAGATGATTTTTCAGGTGAAGAAGTCCCAGCAAGTAAAATTTGCTGGAATTTTCGTTGGATTCTTAAAATAATGAGCAAGAGACTGGACAAACCTCAAGGTGCAGCTGTTCATGTTAAAAAAAATAGAACATTTCCTACACCAGGATGCAGTGCTTAAGGTATCCGACTACACTCGGAACTGTGATTTTGCAAAAGCATATAAATAGATAATATTTATGATATTAGTGTCACTTAGATTAAAAAATGTATATAAAATTGTTTTTAGAATAGTATTACAGTAAGAAATTATTTAAGTACAGTATTTTGGCAAAAAATTAACTTAGAATAATCTTTTTTCCAAATGTTCTCCTTTTGTGAAAAATGCTTCTATTATAATAATATTTTGCCTGTATTTAGCTCAGACCTCTCTACAGAGGCTCCACTAGAAATTTTGAAAAATTCACATTATTTTCAGAGTTACCACCAATTTA
>BMAV01027575.1:358791-379509 GCA_019973955.1 Trichonephila inaurata madagascariensis | reverse complement strand
TCAAAATGTGTCCTTTAAAAATTTTATACAAGTATTCGAATCTAAGTGACACTAAATAACATGAAAATTATCCATTTAAGCGCCTTTTTAAAAACACGGTTCCGAACGTAGTCGGATACCTTAAAAAACATTCAATCGAAACCTTACTCAAAATGCACAAGGCTTAATTAATTTATGTGTATTAATAAAACAAGAACTGTTTCTTTGAATGTCAGCAAATTAAATTTTCGTGTGAAAAAAGTAAATAAATTTTAAAATTTAATAATCTTTAAAAATAAATATTTAACGCTACAAAATATTAGTTTTCTCTGGTTTTTCAGTATTTTAAAGATTTAAAAACTGCGTTAAAAAGTACTTTAGTCTTTTTGTACTATGAGAATATTTTAGACCTTTATGGACTGACGGTAGTTTAAAGTACCAGATTAATTAATTAGCTCAAACGGATTGAATTTTCCAAAGTAGAGTATTTTACATATATATATTCCTTAATTTCCAATGTAGTGATTCAAAAAAATGTCGCATGTAAAAAATTGCTGTAAATCATAATGCGGTAGATAAAGGGTTAACTTTATTAAGGGGACACAGTACGATTCATTTGACCAAAATAGGTCAAACAATGAAATCTAATTTTTTTAGCCTAAATTATTCTTTATATATTGTTCTATAGCCTCACAAAATCTGGAAGCTGTAAACTTAAAAAAACGCAGAATTACGATAGCTTTACGTTCTTTTTTATTCACATCCCTATGGCAAATCAAAACTTTTAACTTACTTATCTCAGAAAGATAAAATAACTAGTTTGTCTTCATTTAAAATGCTAAGGCTTTTTTTTTCTCTTGTGCCTAATGTTTTGAATTTTTTTTACCTATAACCAATAGTACACGTAACAAAAGTTGGATTGCATTTTTGAATCAAAGCAATACTTATTTTTTTAAAAATAATTGAACTCAGAATTGATACATTTTTTAAGGAATTTTCAATAAGCTTTCATAAAAAGAGATATTGTACGAATACCATTTGTGCTATCAAAAGACCCATACCAACTTTTGTTATAAATAGTTTGACGTACTTGTAAATCAAATTTCATACGTGTATGTAAATTTTTGTAGGAGGAGAAGCATTTTAAATTCACTTCACAAATTTCAAGTTTTTTCCTTAAAAAATTATATGTTTAGCATTTTATGAAATTTTGAGCACAAAATCTGTTTTACATAGTATACACACATAGGAAGCAACGAAAAAAATTTTTAAAAATCCTTAAATTAAAAATTTTTGCTTAAATCGTACCATGTCTCCTTAAACAATGTTAAAATTTTAAAATTTCTTTTTAAATTAATTTTCTTCAACGCAATAATTGAGAAAAATTAACTTAGGACAATTTTTCCGATGTTTTTATGAAGATATATATTTTAAAAGTTTATTCTATCTTTAAAATAGAAGTAAAATTATCCTGTGAAGTGTTCATCACCCTCTCCAGAAAGCGTATTGTGCTGTCCTCCACTAAGAACATTTTTGGTGTAGATCAGTGGTCTTAAAACTGTGTTCCACGGAACCCAGGGGTTCCACAAGGCATACGCAGGGGTTCGACGAGTCACAGTAAGGAAATCGAAAAGGAACTTATAAATATGTATGCAATATTATTCGTTCTAGAAGTTTGTATAATTACAAGTATCTAAAACCCATCTTATTCATTAAAACTGGAAATTTTATTTAATATGATAATTTTTAACACTTTTTAAACTTTTGTTATAATTATAATAAAAGAATATTAAAATGTTTTATCTTTTTATATATGCTTCCTACAAGATTGTGAATATTCTATTGTTTACTATCTTGGGTTCCACGAGATAATTTTAAACTCCTTAATTAACACAGAGTGTCTTGCATAACTAAATAATTTTCTAATAGAAAATGCACCATTTTGCAATTGTGGAAAAAAAACAGCTATAGTGAAGAAGAGGAAACAACTTATCAATAGTTACGATGTAAAATCTAAATTTAAGCAAGAACTTCACTTTTTTTTCGCTGTACTATTGTGAACCTTCGTGTTTTCACTGCAAAGTCTCTGATTCTCTTGAGCAGCAGTAGTTGAGTAGGACAGTACTCTGATCGTTGTTCTTACCACTCCAAAGCTGCCTCTAACGCACAAAACGCTTCAGCATTTGATGGATCTTTGCTACTTTCGTTGTTGTTGTTGTCCTCGTCTTCATCTGTTTCATCGTCGACAGGGTCGGATTCTTCTTGCACGGAATTTACATTCTCGTCATTTAGCATTTGAAATTCATAGTCTTCTGCATAGCATGCCATCCAGGTTTCTACATCTTCTTCATCTCGTTCTTGAAATCCCGGGATTGATTGGACAAAGTCGTTACTCTCCTCTCTGTGGTCATTATTGAAGTCTACAAAGTTAAAGTACATAAAGTCGACAAAAAAAAACACTGGTCCGGATATTTGACGCTCCATACAATAAACGTTCTGATAAATGACGTTCTACTATATGTTTTTTCGGAAATCTTCAACTAGCATCTTCATCGGCACAGTGTCGACTGTAAGCAAAACCTGAACCGCAATACCGAAAGGAACTACGAAGTAGGCAACTACTTTTATTTTGTTTCAGGGAATTTCACCTACATTTATTGATTTCAAAACATAATTTTTTTAAAAAATGCTATTCGAATCTAGAAAAGCAGAATTAAGATTAATTGCTGAAAAGATGAAAGATGAATTACACTCAGAAATTAAGGAATTAAATTAAGAAAAAAAATATTTTGAATAGTCAACCGATGAAATATTTATCCAAAAATATTTAGAATCAGTATTTTCAGATAGAAAGACTAAAGAACAAGCGTGATTAACTTCACAATGTTAACTTGAATTCTCCAAAATATGACTTGGTAAAACTAAAATTAACATAGGGTTTCGAAATATTAATTTAGAAAGAACTTAATTAGATAGATAGAAAAAAGTAAAAATAATGATTTGCGGAGAATATTCTCTGAAACAATAAATCAAACTTCGATAGCAAATTATAATTGAATTAATTTACTGGCTTTTCCTATTCCTAAAATACAAGAGGTCTGGAATATTATTTTTCTCTTTGTTACAGTGTTCTTTTAAAACTCCTCTAATGTGCTGGGTGAATTTTTGAGGGAGAAATCCTCTTAAAACTGGCGGTGGACAAGGCTGAAAATATATGTTTATGTAAAAGAAGGTAAATGAGCAATTCTAATAAATTAAAAAAGTTTTATTCTGAGATATTGGAACTGAAAAACATCTTTAACTTGCTGACAAATTTTTCTAAAAACTAAACACATGCAAATGAAACAATTACATTTCGATTATCATCCAATTGGGATCAATATTTTAATTTGAGAAATGTAAATGATTTTGAATCACTACCAAATTGGATTGTTAGCAATAACTTTTTTCAAACGCTAGATCAAGAAACTGACGCAGAGGTACACCTTAAACAGGAACAAAGTTAATTCAAATGGACAAAGTATGTGACATAATTTATCCATCCAAAGGTAAATCTTTCTCTAAATTTTTTCTTGCAAATTAACATAATCAAAATAATTCATTAAAACATTATTTGAAAACAACATTGCTTGAAACGTGCAGAAATAATTCTTTATTTGAAATAAAGTAAAATTAATAACTTTAAATAAAATAAATTTACAAAAAGAATACTACATATGCAGAAAAACTTATTTATCCCTAGACTACATAAAAACATCCTACATTTAGAAAGAAATAGAAAAAGAGAGATTTCCATAATGCAATATTTAAAACCGCAAATTGATCTTCAATCTTCGAAACATATATTTGCTTATGTTAAAGGGGAAGCTATAAATTGTATTTTGCCTATTGGAAGTCATATGTTTGTTTGTATATCTGATATCTTTCCAAACACTTGTAATGTTGAACTAGGAACAATTACTTTTAAGTTCTTGACTTGAAGAGACTTGAAGACTTGAGCCACAAATTAATCAAAACAGCTATAACTCTTTATAAAAATTCTTCACTGAATAAGGCAATGGAATGCGATCACGAATTAATTGAATGATGACCCATCAATACCTTCATTTTTATATGAGTCTTTGTGTTCGAAAAACAACGAATCTACTAAAAAAGAAAGTAAACAAAATTTTTGTTAAATTGTCAGATTTATACAGTTCAGAAATAATAAATACTGCTTAGAGCATGGGAAAGAGAAAGAAATATTTTATATCAAGAGTGATTCTCTCGGATAATTTAAACTTTTATTCGGATCACACTAAATTGAAAGTTAACTGTGATTCTTTTTTTAAGGTTTTTGGTGAATCAAAATTAAATGAAAAACTATTTTATAATAAGTGGTGAATTACTTTATCGCAAGAATAAAAATCTGAACAAGCCCGTTATGTAATCAGTTGAAATGGACAAATTTATGAAACTAAGTCTTGAATGAGTTTGGGGGTGTTATACGGAGCCAAATATGAGAAATAAACAAAACAGAGAATAAAACATAATTTGTTTTGACCAAATAGGACTGAATTTATCCTGACAAGAAAAGTGTGCGAACTATGGAAGATAAAAAATTACAGATGAAGCTCCTATAACATCTATTGTTCGTCCTGGTTCCTGTTTTCAAATACTGATGTCAATATTGAACTGTCATGTATAGATCATAAATACATGATATATGATGGACTAGAATTTGCATAGGACGAAACCACTGCACCTCAGATCCTTTTCAGCGACAAGTACACGAGACGCTTTATTGCAAATATTTTCCAGAAGTGGAGCTCCGATGATAGCCCACAAATTTTCAGTAAGCCTTAACTAAATATTTATGAAAAGGATTGAATACAGATTTCCTGTATTGCCTCTCTACCCAGCCTCTCATTAGTTGAGAGATGGTATAGGGTATATTGCTTCATGACGTAATTCATAAATATTGAAAAAATTAAGATCGGTGGTTAAATTTATTATCATTTGCGTATCCTAAAGTACCAAACACTACCACTGGTATATTACCACTTAATTTACAATATGACAGGGAAACTTCAGGACCATCATCTTGGACCGGTGAAATACAATTTTTGATGAATATTCTCAGCTGCTGATTATCCTCAAGAAAGGTAAACTAAAACGGCCAAAGCTACTGAAAGTAAATCTTTGATAGTGTTACAGAAACAAGAGGAGTAATGGGATTACTTTAATAAGACGTCATCTATAAGACGTTTCAACCGCGTGGAAAAAGTTTTTTGTTGATAATCGATCCAAATAATATCTACGCCAGATTTATTGGATCTAGAGGGGTGGTTAAGCATTTTCTTCCACATTCACGTAAAGCTCAATTGCTTGATGCCACTTTAAGGAAATCGCCGTGAATTAGATTAAGAAATACTTTGAAGCTCTTGTGGTGGGAGAAATTCGGCGAAATCCATCCCCCGCCTAGTTCATGGAGATTCGCACCTTAAAAGGTTTTATATAGAACTGATCCGAAATGTTTGAAAAAGATTCAGAGAAAGATAATGGGTTATCGATTCTTCTCAAAAATCGAATACTATTCACTAGTAACGTGAAAATAACCAAAGTTAGAAGCTTCGAATTTGTTTAAAGCCCAGCACAAAACGGAAGAATTTATTCGTATTGCACATACCGGAGTCACGGATGAGTAAAATTGAAGAGTAGGTACAGAAACTCATACGCCTTGATCTAACAGAGGAATGTGATGCCGATGTATGAAGATATAATGGGATTTAGATATATGAAGGTATAATGTGATGCAAATATATAAAGCCTTGCATGAAAAGGGGATGTAGTTATATGAAGTCTTTGGATAAATCTTTAAATACTATTCATCCTCCCTCCTCATACAGAAAAATTTACTCTGTTAAATTCCATTTAGTGCCTAGCTGGGTGGAATGTTAACACAAAAACTGTCCTTTGATTACTTAGATTATATTTTTTAGCGTATTAAAATATTTTTTTTAAAAAAAACTATAGTTATATATATATAATTACTATATATAATTACTTTAATAACTTTTTTAATTATATACATAAGGACATACAAAAATATGCGTATGTGTGATTTTTAAGAATAATGTAATTCATCATTCATCATTAATTAAAACAGAGAAACTTATTATCTGTCAAAAAGAATAAAAATATTATCTACAACTTAAGAATTGTGTAAAATTTTTAGTGAATAAGGATATGCATTTTATCATATTAGTCAGTTATGACGATGTATTTAGTATTATTAATAGCAAAATATTAAAATTAAACGCTGAAATTATGTTACTACACTTCTTTAAGAATAAGCAGGACAGTGCTTGAAGTTTACATTCGGTTAGTCAAAATTCAGCCTTGAGGTATTATTTACAATCTTCGACTTAAATCACATTTATAAATTTCCATCGAAATCTTGTATTTATATGAAAAAATAACAATACATTTTGCATGGAATATTCCTACGAAAAACAACGAAGGAAAAGTATTGTATATACAAACTCTTTCTATAATTTTGCTACTTATGATGTTGAAATAATTCTTGTTTTGTAAGTTTTTTAAAACTATGTTTATTTCAAAATTTTTTATCTTTAATTTTGTGTTGTAACTATGTATTTTGTAACAATGCATTTATTAAAATTATTTTTGAAAATCTTTACATTTTAAAAACATATATGAAATTTGAAAGAGTATCCTGCCATTTTCCTTAATTTAGGAAAATTCACTGGCACAAACAGTTTTTTATAAGTATTTTTATAAGTTTAATTAACGTAAAATGGATCTTAATAATTTTGTAAAGCACAAACTTTTATATAATTGGCAATCATGTTTTATACAGTTTAGCCAATAAGAAATATAATATATTTCTTTTAAATAACAGTATGAATAAAATTATTCTCAAAGCTCATAGTGCGAATTTTGGAGTAGAATCAAGTTCTGAAAGTAACTTGTTGTTTGAATGGGTTTCGTTCTGGTGACTTGTTCCAAGTACAAAATTACTAAATCTATCGCCAATAATCCTAGTCTTACTTTAAAATACGGCATCATTGAAAAAAAAAAAACATTCAATCTCTATTATTTTCCTTTTTTAACACCCTTTTATAAGTTTCACTTGTATGTAACGGAATCTTTGAACTCAATTTTTACTTACTTTAAAAGGTCAGATTAATTCGTACTTTTGCTCACTTGTCCAGTACCATGAAAATACAATAATACAGTGTTTCTCAAACTGTGGTTCGCGCCCCCTAAGGGGGGCGTGATAACCCTACAAGGGGGCTCGAGTATATAGAAAAGTCCAAAACAAACATTATTTATTAAAATTATTAATTTACTGAAAGGAAGCACAGAAAAAGATAATAATAATACATTCTAACATAATTAAAAACAAAATACACATATAAATGGATATAATACACTTATAAATGTATCAGTACTGCACTATGTATTTCATAATTTATTTAACAGTACTAAGTCAAGAACAAGTTTACTAATTACCAATGACTCTATGGGCGCGTGATAAAAATTGTATACAAATTTAATATCTTGATAATTTGTACGGTTTATAATTAAAGTCGTATTGTAGATTTATACATCAAAGTATATTATTATAAAAATCTCATTACATTATTATTGTATGTAAGGGGGGCGCGATGAAAATTATGATTGAAAATTCGGTCGCGAGTATAGAAAGTTTGAGAAGCACAACAATAATATAATAGTTTTACTCCATTGTCCTTATCAGGATCATCAGGATTAACGATTTGCCATTTTCAAATCCCTTCTCGCATCTGGTGACTAATTTCAAATTCCATTTCCTGATTTGACGATTAAAAGGTTAAGTTACAACTTAGTTCAATTATCTGTAAAAGGGTGTTTTTTTTAAACTATAATTTATTATTTCATAAAAAGGAGAAAAGCTTCTGTCTCAACATATTTGAAGTTAAATAATTATGTGCAATATCTTCTTAGATATATTTTTGTTTAAGTAAGTTTAACTTCATAACAACTACGTAAATTATCAAAAATAGATTGGATCTCACGAGATATTAATGAGTAATATTCTCCCCTTCCTTAAAGTCAATTTTCTTTAAACTATTTTAATTTAAATGTGTCTTGAAAACATAAAATAAAGGTTAAATTAAATCCATTAAAGCACTCACTGCTTTAAAATTTAAAAAACAAAATTACATTCCATCGATACATTTGATAACCATGGAAACAAATCAGGTTAAGCAATTCTACGCTGATTTTCACATAGTTTCAGATTAGAGATTTCCCTATTGATCGAAAACTGTATTAAACTCCCCATCCTAAATTCATTCTTCTAATCCACTTCTCATTTTGTTTTCGCCATCCTCATGAATTTTTCGATAAAATTTTATTTTTATTTAGATCGCGAAGACGGGAGACAAAAAAAAAAAAAAGAGCACAGCACTGGAACTTAGAAGTAATCTTTAATTAATTCATTTTCAGCAGACTTTAAGAGGAAAAAAGGGTGTATTAAAAAGGGGGAGATCGTTTTAACTAAACAAGAATGTAAAATAGGGAAAGAAAAAGAAAATTACAGAAAACCGACATTAAAGTAGAAAATCCTTTTATTTCACATTATAGGAGAATCACTTTCCCTTTTGCTCGGTACTGTCTCTTTCTCCCCACCCTCCTCCTTTCAAATCCTGCTCAGTTCAGTTCCTTTTGTATTTTTTCTTACGCCCTGGCATAATATAAAACGCAGGTGTGAGCAGAATTTCCTTAAAGAACAAATCTAATTCTAGCAGCGTGAGCAAATAGAATTTTACCCTTGGCTCTGAAATTTCTTTTACTTGATTTACTCTTCCTTGCTTCGTGTGCTGCAAGCGGAGCCGGCGCGTATTTTTTTCCACCATTGGTAATATTATTTCGTTCTTTTGCTTTTTTTAGCTTGCTGTTTTTATTTTTGTACCTTCTGTTTGGTTTTTCTCTCTCTGTGTGGACATAGTTTTCTTTTACAGTTTGGAGCTTCAAACTTCCCGGCAAACTGTATAAAAACAGATCTGCTCTCAACAATGGAGCGAGATCGGAGTAATGCATCTGTCAATAGGTTGAAAATGTTGGGGAACGCTCCCTCATTTTCACCAGGGCGTCCGCAAGCACATTTACTGATCCCGTGTTGGTATATTTAACTTTTGTACGGCAAAGTACACTACTTAAATGTATACACTGTATATATGAATGCTTATGTGTTCACTGATTTCTTTTGTAGCCATATGTATTTCAAGTAATTCGATTTATGTACAGATATTGTTTGTTAAAATGAAGAAAGAAAATATTTTCTTGCTGATTAGCATTTGCAAATTTTTTGCTTGTTAGATTGTAGGAAGAAAACATTTTCTTACTAATTATCATTTGCTTATTTTTTTGCTTGTTAGAATATAGGAAAAAAAAACCTTTTCTTTCTCTCATTACCATACGGAAATTGTCTTAGGTTGGTTAAATCACTTTTCATATATTTTTTATACATCCTTTTTATTAAATAATTTATATGATGATTAAAAAGCTTCTTTAATAAAAATAACAGTACCAGACAACTATGAGTATCATTTAAGTACACTCAGACAAAAAAAAAATGAAAAATATTTATTTATTTATTTTTTGAGGAATTTGTATCATTTGTTATTATATTTACCTATTTTACAAAACCTAGAAAAACCAATTAAATTGTAAAAATAAACAATCTAACAATGTAAAATAAAAATATTTTCTTACTACTTATCATATGAAATATTTGTTTGTTACAATGTAAAAAGAAAATGTTTTCTTAATAATTACCGTGTACAATTTTTTGCAAGTTGATAAAATGCGTTTTCATATATTTTATACATTGTTACTCCTTAATAATTTATTCAATAATTAAATGAACTATTTTAAGAAATATTGGCACTTGACAATTATGAAAGCTATTGACGAGTAATCAAAGAAACAATTTAAAAGATGTAATTTTCTTTTTCTTGAAGAAATTTAGATTATTCATTAATATATTTGCGATCTCATACAAATATCTGCGTAAAACAACTTAACTGAAAAAAAAAAAACTTTTCTGCTAAAAATCATCATTGAATTTAAGATGTCATTAATAAAGTTTTTCTTTCATTAAAAATTGCTTGCATATTTTACTATAATCAATATTTAATAAACTAAATAAATAAATGAATTAAATTAAATTATATTCACGATAATAATGCTTATTAAAGATTTTAGTTCTGCTTTGAATATATTTTTAATAATGACATCCATCCCTCAAAATAATAATTATAATTTTGATGTCTGAACTCAGCGTTTTAGATATTTTACGAGTCATTATAGAACCGGTTTTTCGAACAAGTGCATTTGAAGATAAAATGCAAGTAATTTCACAAAGGCACGCTTATTTAGTTATATAGGGTGAACCGCGAAAGTCTTGTGGTGATTATAAATATTTATTGTGGTCAATCTATTATAATTAGACTTATACTTATTTGAATATATTATAAAAAAACGTTATAAAATTTTTTATAAGACTATTTACCTCAGAAAATTGCAACGTGTTCCACCCTAGTAGTTCGGGGATTATCTATAGGTGGTATTCTAGTTCCCTCCAAGTGTTCTTTAATGTGTTTTCTTTTCGCTGCTTTTTCTCTCATTTCTCTCATCGCTTTATTGATTTTGCATTAGGGAAACAATTCATCAGGATGTCTATTTTCAGTCGGATTTCTGGATGTCGAAATTTGAGCCGAACATTAACGAGCGAATTCGTACACTGAGCTTTCTTTTAAATAGACACCATTACCACCGAAAATGACATTTTCCTTGCATATACTCTCCTAAGTCTCTTTTGAAGGAACTGTTCCGTCATCTATAGCCCCAAAACACTACTAAAACTGACTCTTTCAGTGATAGAAAAGTTACATTTTTATTTAAACAACTATTTTGTAATGAATTTTTATAAACATTACAAGACTTTTGATTCATCTTATATATGTTACCGTTAAAGCGTATAATTCAGTTATTTTATAGAATAATTGGGTATTTCATGAAATAACTTGACAATTTAGTTAAAGTATATAATAGATGAAAAATTTAATAATCTGTCTAGTTATTCTATGAAATAACTAAGGATAGACCGTTAAAGTGAAAAAAAAAAACAATTTCAAAGATATTTTTTTTTAAATTAATTGATCATAAATAGCTTAAATCTCTCGAAAAGTACATTTTATCTCTTTTGGAGTTGAATAATAGATAAATAATGATATAATTTATTATTGCTCAAATATCTAACATTAGTTAAACAGAAAGAGAAAAAAAGACTATGTTCTAAAAATAGATTATACTTAAATAACATCAACAAAAACATACTGCGAAGAAAAACCGTTGCTTCAAAATATATATATTGTGTAAACTTTTTACAACAAAAATGCTAGAGAATATTAATTTAAATTTTATGAGATACCTTAGTTTTACTTTTCATTATTTATTAGATCAATGATTGCTGTTATGACATTTTGGATTCGACTGCTTATTATTTTTGAAACAAGCCCACTTTTTACCCCATTACGCATTTTTTTTTAACAGGAACATTTTTTAACCCATTAATACCTGTGGTTGAAATATAAACCAACTTTCACAACCTCTTTGCAGGCAAATATCTGCAGGAGTGACTAACTAAATGTTTTAAACGAAATTGCTATGCCCCTACGAAGCAGGTTAAAGTCACACATTCAACCACATGCACAATCTTGAACTTCTAAACTACAAAAAACTTTCACTCGACTACTGTTCCAAAAATGGAACACATTCATAAATGGGTTAAATCCTTCTTCAGTACCGCAACTTTGAGCTGTTCCAACAGATCGAAACGTTGTGTCAATGTTTGGAATTTCTTCAATGGAAATTAATTTTCGCTGTCTTATACTGAACTGAAATCTACAGTACAATTGTTTTATTCGGCCATCTCTAGTTCCTAATCGGAAAAATCCTTTCCAAAGCATCTGGAATCGATTCAAAGAATTTTGAGAGCCGTATTTCATACTTTAACGATCGAGTAATCGTTGTTCTGTAGAATATCTAGTTAAATAGTAGAATTCAATAATTTAATACGCTTTAACTGACTAGTCTAGTTATTAAATGAAATACCTAGTTATTTTACAAAATAACGGATTCCACACTTTAACAGTAATATATATATATGACAGGCCCCAGGCCTGCTGGTATAATGAGGAGGGCATCATCTCTATAATAACTTCTTTATTTTGCTTCAATCACAAAAAATCCAACATAGCGGCTCTTTGGCGCGCAACCGAGTAGAACAATAGACGACCAATTCGGTGAGGAGTCACCAGCTAAGCCTTTTCGAGTATGCGTTCTTCGTCGCTGTATCGCTGTATATTTTAAAGGCACTGGGATAACGCTTATCCCTCCGACCTTTATCTGGAGATAGAGTTCTTGGTGTTGCGAGCATGGTTGGGTTGGTGGGCGTGGATTCACTGTCGTGGATCAATGGGGTGGCAATGCGTTCTTCGTCAGCGCTCGCTCCACCTTTAAATAGGCTTATTTACCCACAAATCCTTGCGCGATGGTAAAGAGTTCACTCTATTTTCATTTATTACTTACTTAATTTTGAAGCTAAACTTTTCAAACCTGACACACACACACACACACACACACATATATATATATGTTTGTGTGCAGTTATACAGATATAAATGTAAATTTACGTTAGTTTCATACAGAACCAAATATTTCCATCACAAAAATGGAATATATTAAAGAAAGCATGCATCTTTTTATTTATATAAAGAAGATGTATTAGATTAAGTGAGAAATTCTCAAATCATTTTGAAAGGAACCTTGCATATAACACTAAAATTGTGAAAATATTTTGAATACCCTCTAAACAGAAAAATCACATACTAAGAAGAACTTAATCAGATCTAAGTTTAAAAAAACATTTCTTACATTCAATAAAGCACATTTGACATATATAACACAAAAGCATTCGAAAAAAAAAATGAATAAAATCTTTTTGAAGAAATTGAATTTCATCCGTTCAAATCTTTTGTTACAATATTGAATTTTTTATTTTACTTTCCTGATGTCCATGTCACACTCATAAATATAATATAAAAGACAAAAATGAAAAGAAAAATACATGATGTTTATAAAAATAAATATAATTTTCCTGAGTTCTTGTAATATGTTACCAAGTGAATATATATTTTAGCTCCAACAACAAAAAACGTTTACAATGTTTCTGTTCCATGTAAAAATTTAATTACCTTTTGTCCAGGCTTGGTAATAAAATTGTGTTGAGAAATACGTAAAATTCGAATTCCTACTTAGAAATAAAGAAAATAAAGAAACAATAAAATAAGCATGAATTGATCAAACTACAGACTTCTTTTGTTTCTTATATAAATCTGTGTATTATTTGTTATTACGACGGATTTGAACTACTCTATATTTAAGGGCAAGGCAGAATTTAGAAAAGTTTTGACTTGTTTAATATCATTCGGGAATTTAATGTCAAATTTTATTTTTCATTTTATAAGTTTGCAAAAGATTTTATTTTATATTGAAGGATTTACGTTTTCAATTTCCTCCGAAAATTGTTTTAAAATTCCAGAATGTTGCAATTCTATTGAATATTTTCTATGAACAAGAAAATTCTTATATTTCTTCCGAATCAATTTAAAAACACTTTTTGCTTATCTGTTGTTACATTTTTATTATTAACAAAATATTTCTATGCACATGGATTTAAATTGTCTTTTAAATAATTTTTTTCTTGAAAATAATAGACAAAGATACAAAATTTTGCAATTGCATATTGTGGAAAAATTGCATAAGTCTCGATAAGATGAATATGCTGCAAAAAGCATCCGGAAATTTTCTAGAGCATGAAGAAACAAGCTCTACTCTGAAGTTCCACTGAATTACGGATACCTACCAAGAAACGAACTGAGCCTCCTCTGGCCTCGATAACGGCTGTAATTCGAAGCATAGATCCAGTAAGTTTCCAGAAAGGTTCCACGGGAATGACTTGCCAAATATTGGCTAAAACTGTCCATAATTCAGTAATGTTCGTTGGTGCTATATGATGGCCTTTCATGTCCTGTTTCAAAACATCCCAAAGATGCTATACAGAATTTACATCTGGGCTTCTAGGTGGTCAATTTATGACAGAAACGTCAGAGGAATGCTCATCCAACCAGCCAGAAGCCAACCGAGACTTGTGAGAGATACAGTTGTCTTACTGGAAAACTCCATTACCGTGCGGATAACAGAACAGCATAAGCGGATGGAGGTGATCACCCAGCAAAGCTAAGTATCGAATTGCATTGGGTGAGATTGGTACACGCACCAAAGATCCCAAGCAATGCCACGAAAAAACTCCCCAGATCATTATTGAGTCACTGTGCCCTTGTACAGTTCCAACCTAGCATGCAGGATCCATGGCTTCATGAGCCTGACACCATATTCTCAGGCTCCCGTCGGCGTTAAGTAGTCGGAAGCGAAATTCATCACTCCATGCTACTCGTTTCCAGTCCTCTACACCTCAGTCTCTGTGCTCTCTTTCTCAGACAAGACATGCAGCTTGATGGTGAGCATTGAGCAATGGTAAACTCGCAGGTCGATGGCTCCCGAAACCCATTTAGTGAAGCGAACATTCCACAGTCCATTTACTGATTATACGACTGGCACCGTCATTCAACTGGGTGGTTATTTATGCTAATGTTTAGCTTCACTGGCTACGTACAATACGCCTAAACCGTCTCTCAACAAGCACTGTCAAGGCTAATTGTCTTTTGCAGTTTGCCTGGCCGCTAGTGTTTTGTCCACCATCCATGTATTCTCCGTATATTATTGACAGTGTTGACCTTGTAAATCCTAGCCGTCTGACAATTTCGGAAATTGAATGACCCATGCGTCGCACACCTTCGATTTGTCCACGATTTGTCCCTACCATACTGGCAATGCCAATGACTAATTCAGAACAACCACAGTACCTGCTATATATGCAGTTACCACAACGCCCTCACTTGCGCACAAATGATGCGCAGCGCTACACAATTTGCATAGCCCTTGCTATCCCTCAGTGTCACTTTAGTGTAGTTAAATGTCGAATGTCAGTATCTACTTTTGTCCTATCTAATATATAAATAAATAAAATTATATAATTAATTATTGGAAAGTATCCATGGTCATTTTTATTTTACCTTATGATTGGGAGAACAAACCAGAAAATAAGACATTTTCGGAGATAAATTTTTAAATATAAAAAGTCAAATATATATAAGAAAAGATAAATACATAAGATTATGTAGCTTTTTAAATTCCTTTTCGGGGATTACGATTTTTATAACATAAATCCAAATTCAGACGATGAAAAAATTCTCTGAAAGATTTAATTTGTATTTCTTTTTCAATTTTTAGAGATTTTTTGGCTTATATTTTCTAAATCAGTAATGAATTGTGAAATAAATGTGACTGCATTATTTTTTTGAATTAATCAATATTAAAACTAAAACTCAATGCCAGAACTTTACTAGATATAAATAAATGTAAATGTGGGATATAATCAAACATCTCGGTATAATTTCTACGTAACAGCTTGAAATTCTTGAAAAAAACAAACACGTTCTTCTTGTTTTCAACAATGATTGTATTGCTCTTCTTTTGCAAGAAATTTATCATGGTGGAATAAATTTTTCTTGGGGGATATGAGAAAAAATTAAAAAAATATACACATATCATATCTTGGTGTAATGAAAAGTACAGCCGTTTATCAAATGGCTCTTTATTTCAATGATTCAGCAAATCGTTCTGTACCCCAACCCATGACAAGAGACAAGTACTATTTCATTGTCTATCAGGAGCGAGTGTGTCGTTCTTCCACTGGTTTCCAGTAAGTTCGCCAAAGTTGAAATCAAAGTACTTATGTGGGAGGAGGGTTGAGTTATCCTGACAAGACGTTTACCCCAACTGACATATAAAGGGCTGGGAATTCATCACATACATGTAAGCTACTTACTTGTACAATTAATTTAATTTTATAACATTATTATAAATCAAAAATCGTTTTAATGTTTTACTTTAACATTTATCACTTATTTTCAGAAATCTAGATCCAATTTCTGAAAGTGCTTCATTTTAAAATTTATTACTGTTTCATTTTGTTAACTTGATTATTTGTCTCATTTGTTTGAATTCTTTATTAATATTTTATAAGGCACATTTTTTTTCAAAAAAGAGGTATTGCTCTTTTCCTGTATATGTATTCTTTTATGTTTTAGTACCTAAACTCTTTTAGTTGAAAAATTTTAAATAATATATTTTACAAATCTTAACTTAAGACAACAATAATGATCAAACGACACGTCGCACTTTAAAACTTTCCTTTTAACAGACCACTTTATATGTTAATAGCTTTTAAACTCAGAGTTACCTAACAACCTTATAATAATGTAGCAAACTCGTTCCTTTTCTCTCTAAGTTTTAAAATATTTTTTTTTCGTCAAATTGTTTTTTGTTATGGTATTTAAGTTATAGTTAACTATACGCAATTATGTTTAAAAGCTTCTCTAGTGTCGTTATATTTTAAACATGCTTGCATTTTTGTGGAAAAGGTTTTGTCTGAATTGAAAGAAAGCTCTTAACAAAAGTAAGTTTTGCTTTCTTTTTTTAACTAATTACAGTTACTGTCAATATTTTTATTTATGTTTCAACTTGTTTTTATAGTATTTAGTGTTTATGCCTTTTTTATAGTACTATATTTGTCAAAAAGAAAAATAAACAAGTTTGAAATCTTTTGTACACGTGTAAATTTAAAAAAAAAATCATATTATCCAGTAATAAAATATATATTTTTGACTTTTTACCTGGGAAACATGCATAAACGTATATATTTACGCATGCATTTCAAAAGAGATATGTATATATTTAAAATAAAGCACTTTCTTTTTAAAATGGTTTACAGCAAATCTAAAAGCTGTCTAAAAACTAAACTTTTACATCTGTTTTTCAAAAGTATGTCATGTATATTCTCCTTACAGTTGTCATTCAAAAGCTAATAATTTGAATATAAGAATTTCAACTGTTAACAATTCAACAATTTTGTATAGCAAAATTAATGCGGATTTTCTTAATAAGATTCCATTTAGATTTTAACAACATATTGTCAAAATTTTTATTTTTTAACAACATATTGTCAAAATTTTTATTTTTTAACAGCATATTGTCAAAATTTTTATTTTTTAACAACATATTGTCAAAATTTTTATTTTTCAATCTCTTTACAGCAGGCTTTCATACATGTATGTCTGTTAGTTTATATAATACACACGCGTTTGCTCATCATGTATGTGTGTATGTATATATGTACTTTAAGATAAAAAAATTTCGGAAATCCTTGGAAATATTAAATTTTGTCTGTAATTACTAATTGCTAGATTTCAGGAAAGTATAAGGGATGTGTGTCAAACAAATTCACAATCACAACTTCCCATTAGAAGAATAAAATAGACATAATACATGGGCTAAATTCTTTTGGAAGTGTTGTGGTAATTGATTATCACCGATGTGAAAAGTCTGTTCGTTTATTCTATGGTATGAGTGTCCCTTACTACTGTACATAATATAATTGTGACACTAAAATGTGCAACACAACTATAACTACACCACACAACTATGTAACCACAATCTAGTAGACCATACCATTTAGTAGACAGCGATTGCAGAGCTTTGAAGATAGTTGGTAGTTGCATATTACAGCAGGAATTTCAAGAATCCTCTGGAAGCAGCATTATCTCCAACTTCTATATCTTGGTTTTCATGATGGAGCTGCAGTTTATAAGCCAACAGCTACAAATCGTAATTGTTGGACAATCGTCACTTACAATAGCGCATTGTTGACAGCTCAAGAGACTTGAGCATTGGCGCAAAGTGTAATGAGCCGACCCAAGTACGATAAGTGAAAATTCAATGGTAGAGCCTGGGTATAGAGATAAACAATTGAATGCTTTTAAAATCTCTGTATTGTGATGCAAGTGAAAGGCTTGATTACTATTTCTGATTTTTTGCTGAAGCCTTTTGGCTCTTGTGCAAGGATGTTTTTCTTGACATTTTAGACAGTTCTGCGCTGAATGTGCAATGAACTAAATTCATGACAGCCACATGATAAAGAAAAACACGTGTTCTACATTGAATTCAAAACTGGCATTAAACTAACTTGTATTTTTTATTCTTTTCGTAAAAACTTAGATAAAATTTCAAATTTCAGAATTGGGTAAAGATGTTCAACTGTTATAAAAAGGAACTTCAACTAAAAGTTTTAAAATTTAAGAAAAAAAATCTTGTTTTATAAATGTATTTTTAAATAAAGTGTGAAAAATATTACTTTTTTTATGAAAATAGTTTCTGCAAAAAACGTAATTTGGCAAATACAAAGTGTATGATCATGATGAGCTAAAAATAGATAACTGTATTTATGTTCACTATGACGTCACGTGAGTTTTTGAACTGATAGGTTAGAAACACGTGGCTGCCGTTATCATGTGACTATGACGTCATATGAATTTAGTCCATTGTGCATTCTGGCAACAGGTAGAAAAGTGTTCAATCTTGTTTCAACAGGATCATGCTCCTGCCAATACTAGATGATCTACTAAAACGTGGATTCTGATATGGATGTGGGGTGTATTAAAACATCAACTGTGATCCAGACAACGATGGTGTTCATATTTAACGATGTCATACATTTATAGTTTCGTGTATGCAGTTCAGAAAGGTCATTCATAACAGCTTATATAAAGCTAATGGCGATCATTAAAAGCTTGAATCACTGTCAAAACGTTTAATTTTTATATGAAAAAGTTAAATAGTTCTTCTTCTTCAAAAAAAAATTGCAATTAATTAAATTAAAAAAAAATTACTTAAGGTATCCGACTACGTTCGGAACCGTGATTTTGCAAAAGCGTGTAAATGGATAATATTTATGATATTTAGTGTCACTTGGATTAGAATTCATGTATAAAATTGTTTTAAGGACATTATGACAAAAAAAATTATTTAAGTACAATATTTTGGCAAAAAATTAACTTAGAACAACATTTTTTCCAAATGTTCTCCTTTTGTAAAAATTGCTTCTATTGTATTAATATTTTGCCTATATATAGCTCAGACCTCTGTACGGAGGCTCAACTAGAATTTTTGAAACGCATAACTCGGAAGTCGGTTTATCCGTGTTTTACGAAAAAATAAGGGAGAAATTTTAATAAAATACGCCGATAATTATTTCAAATGGTTGTTACTCTGAAAATAATTTGAATGTTTCAAAACTCATAGTTGAGCCTCTGTACAGAGGTTTGAGCTATATGCAGGCCAAATATTAATAAAATAGAAGCATTTTTTACAAAAGGAGAACATTTGGAAAAAAGGTTATTCTAAGTTAATTTTTTGCCGAAATTTTGTACTTAAATAATTTTTTTTGTCATAATGTCCTGATATATATAAAACAATTTTATACATGTATTCTAATCTAAGTGACACTAAATATCATGAAACTTATACATTTATGCGTTTTTTAAACCATGGTTCCGAAAGTAGTCGGATACCTAAAAAAATTTTTTTTCTTCAAAATAAAATGAAATATTTTCTCAGCAGCTTAATTACAATACATTACTCGATTCCAAAAATTTGTTGTTTCGGACCCAAAAGCTTTTAAGATGTCATACATTAAATGCTTCATCCAAATGTGATTATTTACAAATATCATTACTTAAGTTGGTTTTTTATTAACTATCAAAATATATTAGGAAACTTTAAATGAATTATGATAAATTCTTTTTTATCAAACTATTGTAATTAATTTAAAATATATCGTTTTTTCTCGTAATTTTCTCTCTAGGAGTATTCTAATCCAAACAATTTTAGTACTTTTCGCAGTCAGTCCCATGCTTGCAAAATTTCCTGTGAAATAATTGAGATTTACAAGTAATAAAAACTCAGAAAAGAATGAGACAAATGAATTAAACTAATTTTAAATGACAGACAGACTTTAAAAATACAAACTGAATATAAGACGAAAAGAGTCAGGAACTATTCTTTTTTCTTTTGTCGAATTCTTTTATGCCGCTATATAATAATAAGAAGAAAAAACATCTGAAAAAAATTACTTCTAAAGTTTGTTAAGAGTATTAAGAAATAAATAAGATCTTGAATTATTTATATTTTATTAGTTTTAAAATATGTTTCTATTTTATATTTTGAAAGTATTTATTAAGGTTTGGGGTCTTACTTTTATTCTCTTATTAATTAATATTACAATACGATGTGTGGGTTAAAAATATTCCAGCATGTATTTTTTTTTTTTAAATTTAAATATTATATTATTTTATACTGAACTAACCATTACCCACCTACTTGAATGGGTATTCCATACGGTTCTATGAACACGTACAGTGTGTGTGTGTTTATGTATATATATGTAGGATGCTGGTCAGGAATATGGCTGCACATTTTTCTATTATTAATTATAATTTAATGAAACAATTTACAATTATTTACATCAGATCATAGAAAAGGTTTATCGTCTTAAATGTCTGCCAACGTCTTAACAATCACGAGGTGATAACGTCTTTTTCTTTTCGTCTTTACAACATGACGTCATTCGTCTTCCGCGCCGTCGAGCGTCTAACGAGTGGCAGG
>BMAV01027575.1:340554-353633 GCA_019973955.1 Trichonephila inaurata madagascariensis | reverse complement strand
TGTACGTACAAAAATTAAATTAAAAATATGTGTTTCGAAAACAAAATTTTCTCATAAGTTAAGTTTTTTCAATTAATTGTTTGACAAAATTGAAAATGATCAAATTATTTTAATCATTTTCACTCTCAATACATAAAATATTTTCAGGTGTAATGTAACTTTTCAAATATATATATATATATATACGTATAGTGTAAAAAAATAAAATAAAATAACAAGTGAGAATGCTGTAATACCTAAAAGTCCAAATAGAAAGAAATTGGATTCCAAGAAGCGTAACAATCGAACATACGAATAAAGTATGTGTACTAAAATGGAGACCTTTTATGATTTCTAAATCTGTCGCTGAATTATGCAAGTGTAATATATATATCGTTTTACAAAATTATGTTTAGTTTAATTTGTATGCTTTAAATACACACGAAATTTGTTCAAATATTTTTTTGTTCGGTGTTTATAAAAATAAGAGTACATATGAGTTTATCTAATTAATAACTAAATATAAAAAAGTAGATGCTATGTTGTACTTCAAAATATTGCAACATATATATAATTTAAAAATTAAGTCATCGCTTAAAAAACAGAGAGAGATAGACCCCTCCTAAAAGGGAGGAAATTACCCCCTATTTCAGAATACATACCAACAAAGCATTATCGGTTGTTTTTTTTTTTAAAATATACGCAGATACAAACTATAAGAAAATAAAAAGCAAGGATCTGTTTGTGAAATATTTGTGAAATCTCAAAATAATTATTAAAAAAAATACTTACATACAAATACAAATACTAAATACTAAAATACAAATTAATTTAATCCAATGTAGTAATACACTTGAACCTTTTTTTCTGTGCGGTAGAGAGGGACCGCATAAAAAAAAAATCGCACAAAAAATATTCAAAAATTTCATAAACTCTTACATGTAACAAACTAATTCATGGAAATACTACAAAAAAACTTTTTTTATGCGGTGGATAGGGACCGCATAAAAAAAGTCGCATTTATAAAATATACCAATTATTTACGAAATTTATGTAAGAGTACTTCCATAATAAAATAAATAATAAAATATTACACATGGAAACATTTCAAAAACATTTGGTTTCCCATTGTATATACGGATAAGTCTTTAAAATGCACATACGTACTTCATCGCTACTCATTGTAATCCAAAGTCCTGGAATGAATAAGTTCAAAATCGCTTTCGCGTCACTAGAAAATGCAATTTCAATTAATTTATTTTTTGGCAACATAAAGTAAGAGATAAGTTTTTATGACGAAGGATGGGTGGTCACCCACACACACAGTTGCTTGTAAATGTCGTGATAACCAGCTGTACATGATTGAAGCCCTTTTTGGTATTTTATACTCCTTTCTTAACTGGTATATATTTTAAGAATATGCTTTTCCAATTCGTTGAAAAGATGGATCCCTGCATATTTTTATCCGATCTCAAAGAATCTGGCTTCTTGTCCGTCTTCATAATTTATCAAATTATTTATAATGTCACTGTCATTGAAAGTTTCGTCTTCAATCAAGCGTGGGGTGCTGGAGCGTCGAGAGAAAGCAACTGAATGCGCATTGTCGGGAGACTGTTTATAACAAATGAACAGAGCGTCTTGAAGTGCCTACATTTCAGTGGCTTAACGTACACCCCAGCATCACGGGGGCGAGGGCAGGACTCTAGGAGTCCAAGGCCTGACTAAAGCTAAATACGTACTGACCCAATTTATAAAATATTAAACGCAAAACCTGACTTTTAGGAAGTGAAAGGGGTCCTAACATTCTCTTTACGCCAATAGTAAACAGAGGGAAAACATTACAGTGGCATCAAAGCCGTTGAGATTCATACACCGCATAAAAAAAATATCACACATAAAAAATCGCACAAAAAGGAAATCGCATAAATAAAAGACCGCACAAAAACAGATTTGACTGTACTGTATAATTGAATGCATATTTCTTACAATGCAATTTAAACAAATATTTATTTCAAGTTTCATAGCTATAAATATTTTACTTATGAAAATGTTTTACATTAGTTTTATCAAATGATGATTAAGACGTTGATTGATTAATATTATTACAAGAAATATGATTTGGAGTACTTGTTCCTCGCACGGGTGAATTTTTAAAATAAAACTCATCAATCTCTCTCGGTAGCTTTCACAGAAATTTTTAATCGTGGCTAAAGCATTGAATTCGTAACAAGACAGCATGCCCAACGATCCTTCAAAGGATGGCCTGCGATTTAACAATATTCTAAATAATTGTGAGATAAATTTTGAAATAACACGTTATTGCAATAAATAATTTGAAGAATAATCAGAATTCTGATTCAAAGAAAAATGTTCCAAAACAGATCATGTCGTCACAGGAAGAAATATACGTCTAAACCGTGATAAGCGCTTTTTGTCCCAACATTTAGAAACAATTTACTGTTTACGAAATCTACTTAAAAATTATTTGCTGATTGTATAATTGAAAAATTGAAGATTTTTATAAAATCAACCAATTTTTCCGGGTTCCTTCAACATTCCGTTCCTTTCTAAAAGTTGAAATGTGTATTCCACACATCGTATAAATATCAAGTAGTTTCGAACAGATAGATCATGGATGTTGTGATTTAAATGTAGAGAACAAATATCAGTAATTGGAACATTTATTGATCCATTTTTAGAAATTCACCAAAAATTGCCTGATGAGTTTACAAGCTGCAAGCAAATTCAGTCATTTCACCATTGAGAAATACGAAGCATCTTTAACGTACCAATTACCTTAAAACCACAAATTTAGTCAAAATTTATTAAAAAAGAATTTTTGTTTTCTTATAGATCAATTAAATAGAATTATAAAAATGCCAAGTTTCTGCTTTCCTTTCATCAGAGAAAACACTTTCTCTGAGGAAAGTGAGCAGATGCAAGTTTCAAAGTGCAGTGACCGAATTTAAATTGCCTTTTACACAAAATTCATTTTTTGGAAAAATTTTCACTGGTAAGAGGAAAGCTGAAAAGATCTTGATGATAATTAAGTGAAACATTTTGTGATGCCTTGTGTAATATTAAAATTGTGTATTTCTTGGTTATAGGAACTACACGTTTGCAACTGCTCCTTCGAATGGTCACTAAAATGAAAATTAACAATATTATCCAATATAATAAGTTCATTACAGACACTAATGCTATAAATTACATATAATGGTACTTTAATAAAATTACATATAAATATTAGCAAACTGTTTTAGGCAGAATCCAATGTGTTGCTATTTTCAATTTATATTTCCAGAAAATGTGTGACACTAATTTAAATCTAACTACAATTTACAGATTACAGATATTTGAAAATAACACCTTTTATAATATTTACAACTTATATAAGCCGGAATTCGGTGGATTTTTTATATATTTGGTTTGATGTTTTTTCTTACATTTGAATAATACTTTGAATTGTTGGAAACTATTTTTATATAAATCGCTGCACAAAATCTGCAGCTATTTATATCAATATAAAAAAGTATTTTTAAACAATTTCATATTGAGACTAAGATAAGAACATCTATGTTTCTTTTAAAAGTTGAAATATCTATAGTTTAGTTCATTTCAAAACTAAATATTAATGAGCATATAAATGTTAAAAAATGTAAAATTCTTAACTTTTATGTTGTTAACAGAAGACCCTGATTTTAAGTAATTTTTTTAAATAAGTTTCACTATATTTTTTTCCTATTTTGATATTATTTTTTTTTGCAATTTTAGAGTTTTTCATTTATAATTTAATACATATATCTCTAAGCCGTACAACAAATTTTCCTCTTCTTTAAATTTTTTAAGAAAATGTGTTATGTTTCGTCGAATACTTTAAACTGAAAAAAAATGCATAATAAAAAAACCAAAAAGCTAAAACAAGTGTAGTTTTGATTAGTCGTAACTAGCTCCAGGTAAAATTCTAGTTTAATACACAGTTTTATCGATAAAGGAAAAAAAAATGGCACTAAACTGCGAATGGTTCACTTTCCTGTATTTGAATTCTATCTAGTAGGGCAACAGCAATTGGTCAAATTGGCGAATATGTAAAATAATACATACCATATTGTCTTAAATTGGAAATCTTCTTAAGAAATTAACTTAAGATAAAACTATCTAAAACAAATGATTCAAGTCATTTTATCTTAAAAATAAACTGAAAAAAAAGTTACAACATTAATGTTAAGTGAAGTGAAAAACTATACCTGTTACAGATTGTAACGTTTTCTCTTCGCGCTCTCCATTTAACTTCGAGAGAAAAAACAAACCTTTACAGGAATTGTTTGATTGATTATTGAGAACCACTTTTTTTTGAAGAAACCGTTAAGTATTGCAGAATACCTACGAACCCTCTTGAAAACCAAGATTTGCCATCTTATCATTATTAGGACATATTTACTATGTCCAAATCCAGTGTGTATTATTATTGATTAAGAGGAAGAGAGGTTAAATCACGCCCATTTGCTAATGTCAACCTTAAAGTTATGCTCAGAGCACAAATAAAACTTCTTGATTTTACACTATATCTTTTCCTTCCGTTACCTATCTCATTAAAATATGAACACGGGTTCGGCATAAGATAAAATAGACTTAGACCTAACTAAACTATCATCAACAGCACGAAGACATAAACTGAACAAGAAATTACAATATCAACACTTACTAAAATTAAAAACATTCTAAACCAGGTCATAAAAAAGCAAACTTTAGCTTAAGACTACTAGTGAGGTAAAAAAGGCTTAGCCTTGAAGGAGAGTGAATGAATATTAACGTTGAACTGTTCAGCTACTCGAGGGCTTTTGGCGACGGTTCTCGTTATTTTTAACCATGGGAAGTGACGAGGACAACACCTGCACTCTAGCACTCTCTTCTCTTAAATTGAACATACACCAATGGGAGGACGTTTGAGCATCTATATGTTTAACGTGCATAGCCGCCATCTCATCGGTGGGTCTTCAGTTGCACTTGGTTCAGACTCATGACACACCGGCAACGAGTCCTTTACCTTGACCACTAGGCTACCATGGTCGTTCAGCTTTGAGGAAATATAGACTAATGGAATAATTCTTTTTTTTTATCATGATTTATTCGAAAAATACTTAATTTCGACCACAAACGACAAACAGACGAATAAACGCAACAATAAATGTAATGCTAGTGGAAATACATAATATAATATTTTTTTAAAAAGTAAATTAAGAAGGTCTTGCCGTTTTTAGAGATAAACATGATATCATACCAACAAAGCTATAGAAAATCGTCGTAAAATTAAATTTTAAAAGATATAAATCAAATTTCGTGTAAAGAAAAATATCTTCGTGGTGCCCGCCATCATCGCCATAGTTTTGGAATACTAAATTTCCCGCGTCTGGGTTCATCTGCTTTTGTGATACATCTCACATGCTGTGTTGTTTTCGATCCCCAGAGATGCAAATTCACTTTATTTTTTTGTGGATAGCATAACTCAGTTCCTATGTCCCCATATACTCCTAAAAATGCGGGGGAGGGGGGTCCTTTCATCTGACATCATGCTAAAACTGATGATCATGAGAATCCCAACGGCTAGACACTCGTTCAAGCCGGAACTCCGAGTGTGACTCAAAGTGTCAGAAGCGAACCACCCCACCCCGACAGTGGAGAAGACAGTCCGTGGAAAACACCAAAGAAAACGATTGTGTTGTCTCCATCCTCACAAATAGCACATTCTGAACTGATAAAATAATCAATAGTATGAATGATTTCTGTATAAATGTAATGCTGGAATTAAGAGCTGTGGCGTAAGCAATTCAATTATTTATAATTTCTTAACTCTCACGCTTCTATTAATTTTTCCGAACGTCACATTAGCACACACTCTTTTTTTATTAAAACCATCATTTTATTAGTATAGATTGCAGTGAATTACTGATTGCCAAACCAAGCATTGTTGAATAAATTGTGTAATATTGTCTAATATTTAGGGCATTTTTTGAGTTTGTTGCTTTCTGTATGATTCATAATAAATACTTTATAATTTAATGCGAATTTCCTCACTTAAGAATATTTTTTTTTATAGAAAAATAAACATGATCGCAATTTTGCTTTAATTTTAAATTTTTTAATCCACTAGTAGAAATTTAAAAGTATAAATTTTTCATTCTGCGAGCCACACAGTGCGTATATTTCACATTCTCTAAATAATAATAATAAAAATAGTTTGCGGTAATACATCGCAAACTATGTTTTATTATTTTGCTACCAAAGTTTTATTTTTTTGCTTATCATAGAAAAAAAGACTGCTGTAACTTTCAGAGAAATAAGCTGTCAAGTACATTGGAAGTAATACTTCCAACTTAGTAAACGCAATGCACACAAGAAATAAATCTATCTATCTATAAATCTATACCTTAATTATACAGCTATTTTCTTTTATTAAATATGAATTTTTATCAGAACCAGTATAATATAATTAAGTGAAATGTATATTCCCTGCATCTATATAAAGAATGTATTATTTATTATGCATTCTTATTAAAATGATTTTAAATTTTCAATCAAAATATCTGTAAAACACTTAATGCAAACTTTTGTGTATAAATAGTTCACAACAGTGTAAATAATTTTAATTCGTATATTATTTCAAACGAAGTATTTTTAAATGTATTATAACCTCTCCGTCTTATGAATTTATATATATGCAGCAAGTTATTAATCAATGATATTAAAATATGGATTAGCGTTATTTTTGAAAATATGTTTGATTTTAAGTACACCATTTTAGATAAGAAAAGCTTTACCTATTATAGATGCACTTAAATCAATTAAATAACAATAATATTTCTTTTAAGAAGGTTTCAATAACCAGTTTTTGTGATATAAAATAAGGTCAATTTTCAAGTATATATTATTTAAACACAAACACTTTTAGTTTTGTATTGTAGCTTGGTTGTAGCTTTATTTTTATTATACCCAAGATATAATATTTAAGTCGTAAAGACAGTTAAACATTAAGAATTGTTAAAATAAGCAACATGGAATTTTGTTAGAGAAAATAGAGATTTTCTTCTATCGAAAAGAAACTAAAAAATTTCGTAATGAACTTTTCAAAGTGTAATGAGTTTTATTGAGTTATAGAATGCGATTTATTTTCATAAAAAATAGGACACAACAAAATACTCTATTGAATTAAAAGTATCAAAATATGTTTAAAAATTCCAGTCTTCAAGTATGTCTTCATGTTTTAAGGACATTTGATTACTTTTATTCTCTATCTTCTATAAATATTAGAAAATAACAACTCAAACTCCCTTATTATTCTTCAGAATTAACAATCTTTAAAAAAAAAATCTCTATTTATGAGCTTAACAATTTTTTCAAAGTTTAAAAATTTGAATCTGAAACTGCAGTTAAGAAGAAAATGTTGAGTATGTACTTTAAAAGCCATAAAGTATATATTCCTTAAAATATATTCCGTAAAATATGTATCGAAACCTTCTTATAAAAAATGTATAAAGTTCTAATCATGTGTTGGAAGTTACTATATTTATGTCGTTAAAAGGTAAGATTTTGTGGCGAGACGATATTTGTAGTAACTTAAAATATATTTAAAAAGTATTTCCCCTAAATTTTGGTACATGTTTGCTAATTTTAACAAGCTTATATATATATACAGTAGAACCTCATATCACGAACCTTTATGTAGTGAAATTTTCTGCATAGTGTACTTTTTCCTGAGACCAAAAACATTTCACGATTTTCTTCATAAAATAACCTCCCAATAGCGAAGTACATTTTCTATATAACGAACTTTTTCTCTTGTGATTCAATTTTTTTTCTCTCTATTTTTAAAAGTATTTCTCGACATTTCAAATTCTCTCTTTTAACACATTTTATGGTGGTCAAAAATCTTGAACTGGTTTTATGAAGTGCCTAATTTGCCAAGAGCAATAGAATTCTGAACGTTTTATCCAAAAAGTGTAACCTTTAACCCCCTCCCCTTTGTCCAGCACACTGGAAACATCTTCGATATTTTCTTTCACCCTCAGTCGAGTTGTTTTGTTAACTAATCTCCGTTCATTTGTAGTGTTGATTAGCCCTACTGGTAACTTTGTTTCTAGGAGCTCGAAAATGTCAAAATGTATATGCTTAAGCATAAAAGAAAAAAAAATTTATTCTTCAAGAAGTGGATAAAGGAGTCAAAAAACATCCCTTTTAGTTTTTTTTTTTTTTTTTTATGGGTAAGATATATAAAATAAATATATATTAACTTACAAAATCGTATCAATAATTATTTTTTAAATATATCGTGTTTATGCATTTAAAGAATTTTTTATGTGGTTTATAAAGAAAATTGAAAGATGTGAACCTCTGTATAACGAATTTTTTTCGAGATTTAGCGACTTCGCTATATATATGTCCAACTGTATATATATATATATATATATATAAACTCATGGCCAGCGAAAAGTATTTTTTAATAAGATCATTATTTATGATGGTTGATATCGCATTGACCAGGCAGTCCCTTGTCGTAAGAAATCTGGTTTATTGAACATGTAGAGACATACAATCATACACATCTTAAACACAAAACAAATATGGACAGTACAAAAAAAACCAGAAGGCCACATGACGAAGGGTATTAGAGAAAAAACTGCGGATTTTCCAGAAATGTCAGTTTATATAACAAGCGGCAAACTCACATGACCTTCGTGAATGGATATATGTTTTTATTGGTGGATAGATATAGTTCGAAAGATTCATGTTGGGTGGGTAGCTAGGTATTATTCACGCGCGTGTGTCTTAAAAGCCACACAGGACCATACAAATTAGAAACATGTTCAAGTTTAAATTAATGGGAATTATTACACACACACATATATATGTATAGCGCATTTAATAATTACAATCATATATTTTTTCCAACTACGTACTACTATACCAATCAGCAGGCAAACAAAAATAGCAAAAACTATCTTGATATTTCTAGGAAACTTATTTTTGTCCGTTAGACATTTAACTTAAGAACACCCGGAATTACATTTAAACACTAAAAAGTCTGTTACATGATGTATATTTTCTTCAAAATCACGTTAGGTATTTAAAAAAAAAAGATTGCATCTCGAAAATCCAAATTCCCAAATAAATAATAAATAAATTCATAAATTGGTTAAAATAAAATTTTAAGTAGATAGATACCCCTTAATAGCTTAATAACCTGTTATTAAGTTCTTAAATATGCATTAAATGGTTTGTTAAAGGAAATCATCTGTAATTAACGCTGTTAACGTAATAGTATATTAAAATGATTAATGTAATAGTTAGTTTTATTGATTACCTTCTCATATTTACCAAGTTATAATTATACACTATCAGCTAAACTTTCAGTACTTTTTAATGCGTAAAACGCGTCTTTATAATTGTAAGCTACGTGGGAAAAATAGAGGATCATATAAATATGCTCTGCATATAAGAAACATCTTTCAAACAGGGTAATCAAATCCTCTTGTGCTACTTGTTTACAAAGTATATCTTGCTGTTCAGAATGAAAACATCTTCATTAAGGGACTCTTAAAGACGTAATAATTAGTGGTATTCATTTTACAATTACTCTTGTAATTATTTATTGTGTAGAAATTCTTTTTTTTTCAACTGTTTTGACAAAGCTGCATGTCTAAGAAACCCAACAAAAATATTATAGAAGTTTTATACATATTTTCTTCAGAAAATTCACATGAAAATCTATACAGTAGCAAAATTTATCCATGAATATATTTTTTTATCGAATGTTTTTACGTGCACTTAATTGTAAATGAAAATTATTTCTATAATATTACGTTATTTTTTATTTATTTTTAAAACATTTGTTCAAATCGTACATTAAGCAATATAATAAATAATTTTTAGGGAATAATTTGAGACACTTAATGCTTCTAAATAAAAAAAAAATAAATAAATAAATCTCACTTAACAATTTTTAGAGACTTGGAGCAAGAGTGTAAAATGAGATTTAGTAGGAATAAAAATACAGAAATAATCCGATTAGCCATTTTTTGAAGAACTCTAATTTCTTAGCTACTTCCAAAAGCAAATCTGACGATTAATTCTTGAATTTTGTCTCAAATTTGCAGAATATAGTTTTTACAAAGAATAATTTTTCCACTTTTCTTTCAATGTCATAAGATAAGGAATTAAGGAATCAAGCGGAATTAAGAAAATTCCACTTGATATTTATTCTGGGTGATTTTCTTATGTTTTGTAAAATAATAATAATAAAATTAAAAAATACCCAGAAAAATTACAGTTTGTTAATATGTTAAACATTTACCAATTAGTACATTATATAATTAGAAATCGTTATAATATTTTTATTGTTAATATGTTTAATTTGTTTGAAATTTAACTTGTTTAATTAACTTTGGTATAATTTTATGCGAACATTTTTATCACAACGTTCTTATTTAAAAATATACTGCTACTATTTGACTTTCCCATACATACATAAATTCAGTATTGACAAATAATACCAAATAAATTCTTCTGCATAATGAAAATGTTTAATTAAGTTTAACTGTGCATGTTTCACTTCGTCGGATTATTTTTCTAATTTCCTTAAGTTACAATGTTTAATCAGGTTTCATTTCTCAAAGAAAAATAGAATACTTATACAATTAGGTTTTTACATAAATTTCGCCTGAATAATATTTATTTAGATTGCATAATATAAGATAGCTATTATTAGTAACACTTGCAGAATTATTTCCTATGAGTGAATGATTTTTTTATATAAACTAAAATAAATATCTCAATCTAAGTAGTAATCTTCGTGAAAGAAATTATTTACTTTGTGAGTATAATCTCAGTATTCAAGTGTCTTTTAACAATATTTGAATGTTTTCTCATAGTCTATGGTCTATAATTAATTAGTAGGGTTATTTTAAGGATAAATTATTTGATGCTGTGGTTAGGATAAACAAAACATTAGTTATCAGTTGGAATTTTAAAGCAAGGATAACTTTTTGTGGATTCTAAAATAAATAACCGAGTAACTTTGCTGATTATAAGATAAAACAATATTGAAATATAACATATATATTATTAATACTATTAACATTAATTCAGGAGTTTAAGATGAAATAAGCTTTAACTGAAACTGTATACTTAAAATTATAAAAGCAAATTTGTGGTTTTGGCCTGATGGAAGGCTATGATGAGCCATAAGCAATTCTTAACCAAAGTTTATGCTTCGGTCATTATATACAAAATTAATACTTGTTTTCCTACAATCAAATAATATCCCATGAAATAAGTTTTTCCTCCTCTGATTGTGATTGAAACGATTTAGATTTTTATTGAATTAAATACCAACTGTAAACATAGTTTTTAAGATAAGGTGTAAGAATATTTGAATTTCCACTTGTTTAATTGCCTGGAATAAAATTTAATGGTTTCATAAATATATAAGAATATTGGATAAATTAGTTATAGCTAAATAAACTCATAAATTTTAATTTTATTTACTGCTTCATGTGAAAGTTAAAATTTAAAATAATTTAAAATTTAATTCATACTTTTAAAATCAGATACTGTTATTATCTTTAAATCTGTTATTTTTTCTCTTCAAATAAGTATAAGGAAAAAATATGAAGCTATTTTTCAAGTAAATATTTTTTTGGGGCACAAAACAGCATTAGTTATTTTAAAATATCAACAGACAAAGAGTACAGAGTTTCAAGAAAAAATTAAGGCAACATGGTACCCAAGAAATCATCAAACTATCTATATATTTTTTATTTTCTTATATGATACCTTGAATCTTTATAAACATGCCTGTAAAATTTCTCAAAACTTTATCTGCATATTTTATTAAGTTATGGAACAATTTTTGATGCTGGACAGCAGATTAAATAAAACTGGCACGCCCACTTTTCAGATTATCAGCTAGAAAAGCGCCTGATAAAAAAGTGAATTATTTTTCTACCACGCGCAAATGAGACTAAGTTATGTAGAATTACATATGCAGTAACAAATCATTTCAAGAAATAATTGTGCTATTCATACAAAAATTCTAGTTTGAGCATTTTGTATTGAAGAGCAAATGGATTTGGTCAAGATTTAAAAGTTGTGCAGGCTTTTTATGATATTATCATGAAGAAATTAAAACTTTAAAACGGATTCTCCCAAAGTACAAATACTAAATTTCATTTTAATAACTCTGATTATTAAAAATCTAATTCGCAAGAACAGCAAAACTCTCCCATTTTTATATATTTGTTTTCGATTATATATATGTGTATTCCATGTATGTGAAATTCAACACAATTATTATTAAAATACTTTAAGATATTTATTTAATTAAACAAATACACAGATGCGATTCTTCGATTTTGATATATTTTACCTATAATATTTTATTAGATTTTGATTTCATCCGTGTACAATATTTAAGGGAACCGGGACGTTCTCGATGACACAAAATGAGCAAAATTTGGCTTATCGAAAGAACATTATTTTCAAAAACAGAAGGATTCCATAAATAAAAAATTTGTGTCATACAATCTAAATATTTTTCTTAATATACTACAACATAAAATTATTAAATATATAAAATATTTTAAGAAATATAAGGATTCGAAAAAGTACACACCAAAAAAAGTATTCGGATACATGGTACTCATTAGGTACATGTATCTTTCCTTTTATAACATATAACACCACAAAACATACTGTTTTAGTTATAAAATTGTACCTTTATTTAAATGTAATAGTTCTTTTTATAATTCCTTGCACAGAATGTTTTAAAAATTTTTTTGAATTTTGACTTTTTGAAATTTTGATAAAAATGGAGATTTTTTTTTTTTAGAAATTGAGCAATAAAAGGAAAAATATTAACATTTCAGAAATAAAATTAGTAGCATTAAATACATTATCATGACACAAAAGCTCATACCAAGTTTCATTAAAATATAACAAAGATTTTTCTACACATGTACCTAAAAACAGAAAAAACACATTTTGAGAAAATTGAAAAAAACTAAATAAAATGATGCACTTACCTAAGATTTGTATTTTAAAAATTT
>BMAV01027575.1:299057-340454 GCA_019973955.1 Trichonephila inaurata madagascariensis | reverse complement strand
CAGCACTGTACTCATCTTGCATTGACTGTTCTAAAGCATCCTGCTTCCTTTTAATTTGCATTTTTGTTGTTTTGGCTTCTTTGGTAGCTTTTTGAACAGCCATCTCAGCTTCACAAATTCTGACGTAGTCAATTTTGGGAAGGCCTTCACAAGTGTGGATGCCTGGATTGATTTTTAATGCTTTTAATACTTCTGTCCTTGCGTATGAACCTTCATTAAAGCATATAACTGCGTCCATAACACCCGTTTGCAAAGTTCTTTTGCTCACAAATGTGTTTTTCGGCACACGATTCCACACACAGTTATTAAAGCTTTCGTTGGGGTTCTGAGTTTGGCTATACAAACATTTTAATAACAGTTCTTTTGCAGTTAAGTCTCTAAAAAAAATTTTTAATTTTAAAAAGAAATGCTTCTGGGAGGGAATGTTTGTGCGTGTATTTTTCACCTGATACAATGCTTTTATTGTACCCGCACCAACTTTCTTCTCCTATAGGGCACAAAGCATGTTGCGGATTTTCATCTGTTGACAGTTTATGGAAATATATTGCCCAGATGGCTTTGGACATATCTGCGACTGATTTTCCAACATTTCTTCTTATGGCTAGGCCATAATATTTTTGCAGCAGAAGAATTTCTGCATCTGTCAGCCTTCCCGTCTAGATATTGGTTTGTTGTCTGAGAGCTTGGTGGATTTTAAATTGTTCTTTAGGGCTCTCAGTCTTGCTCCCATCCTCTTTTGGACGTGGCCAATGCACTCTAGTTTTTCAACAGGAAATTCATCACTGTATATGTTTGATTCTTGAACTTTTAGAAACCCCATCGAATCTCCATCTCCAAGGTACTGAACATACCGAACATTGTAATTTGGTAAGGAGCGACTGAAAATCCGCAATGCTCCTTCACTCTGCATTCCCGCACTAAATCCATGATAGTTTACCTGGGAATTATCACAGGTTTTGTACGTATTTTTGCATTCAAAGCAATATTTTGATAGGCACTCAAAATCAATAAATTTTCCATTATCGAGAGAAGTTGCCGTTACAACGCCATTCTTCGAAGAGTGTCCTCTTTTCTGCCAGGTCCCATCAAGAGCAATTTCTATGTTCTTACTGTGTTCACTTTAAATGACAGCTTCATTAACGCTGTTAACCATTGAACGAGATGAAACAGTTTTCAAAGCTTTAAAAATTGGGGTATACAGTCTTTCAAATTTAGCTGGAGGAGGAGGTAAGTTCATCTGTGCACAAAATATCTAAGCTGCACTTTTGCCAATTCCAATGCACCTCATGCCATAAACAAACCTCAAATTTACTTCATATCCATTTGACACGGTATTTGAAGTCATTGAAGAATGACCAGAACCACAAAACTTGCAAGTTGCTGAAACACTGGTAGCAAGGCTTTTGCGACTACTTTTATTTTCAGCAACATCAAAGCAGAAAGATCTATCACAATATCTGCATTTTGCAATATTGTTGAAAATATCATTGAGCATATTTAAGTAAATAATAACATACCTGCTTTGAGTTTCAACTGAAACATTATCTTCATAGTCCTTTAAAGATACTTCACTCTTCTCAATTTTCTTTTTAGATGCACTGACATTAACTCGTTCACTCTCAGCATTTACTGAAGTGTTTTTACGAATTAAATGACGTTTGACTTGCCCAAACTTTTTTGTTCGAGGCATTGCAGATATTTAAAATTTCTACAAATTGCAAAAAAATTGAATGTAAACAAAAAAAAAAGTAAATTAGCAGTCAAAATACGAAGTTCGTAACTCACGTGTTTCTAACTCAAGCACGAGAAAGCAAAACGTTTATAATTCCCACACACAGCTTGGGTATAAACAAGATTGAGTTGAGTAGTTATAGTCCTTCTCAAACCACAAGAATAAAATAAATAAATCAGATTAAGTGATATAAAAACACCAATCTACATAAAAAAATGCTTCGGCCAGCTGTAAGATGGGCGTGGCAGTTGACGTGCGATAACGTAAACAACAGGCGTGACAGCTGTTGCTTACATTTTAAAACCGCAATTACTAGGATATTATGCATTAAACCTATACATGTTATACATTTTTGAAATAAGCATTAAGTCTACTTTTTCTAAGATAAAATTGAAAAATCGATTTTTTCTAGTGTTAGAACGTCCCTGTTCTCCATGCAAAGACTTTTAAAATCATGGGAATAAAAAAGAAATAAAGACATAAACATCTTTAGTACATGTTCTGCTTTATTCAAGTTGTAAAACTGAACATGGAATTAGCTCTCAGGTGTGTGTACCTATTTTTTTATAATTATTTAAGGTAAAGTTTTATGAAATATTGATTTTTCATTTGTTTTCTTCTATATATTCATTATGAAAGTGTAATATTTAATTGTTATACATTTTTCAATTTCTTATGGTAAGCAGTTTTAAATATAAGCTAATTAACATTTCATAAAAGTTTCAGACTATTTGATGCTTATTATGTCATGCTACTCATGGAATGAAAACTTTAAACTGATATATCTCCATGTGGAATTTTTGATCACATACTATCATTCAAAACCCAACTTTTTATAAATGTTCTAAAATGTATGTTTTGTAAAACTGTGCATGGGATTATCTCTAAGATACTTAGCAATTTTTTTAAAAAAATTCAAAATCAAACTTAATGCTTTTTTGAGAATTTTCGCATGTTTCACATGGAAAAAATTAATATAAAGTTAATGAGCAGGAGCATAAAAAAACCCATACTCAGTTTTATGTTGTATCTTATTAGGTACCTCGAAAAAAAATTTGAAAAAAATATGCATACTTAAAAAAGATGTAGAAACTTAAAGAAAATGTTAAAAAGAAATTTAAAATATATTTAAATTTTAAAAACATTTTGCAATAAATTTGAAGTTTTTTATATGGAATTATTACTTAATAATGACCTTTATTAAATACAATTAAAATAAAATTTCAAAATATAAAAATAAAAAAAAGTTGTAAATATGGTAACCAGTCTCCTTAAAACAATACGAAGATACAATCATAAAAATCAATGTCTTGATATTATGACAAAAACTTATTTAATGTCTTTTAAGATATATTATTATTATTAATTTTTAAAGAAAATCATACACTTTGTCTTGAGAATATTTCTTCTAATTGTTCAAATATGAAAATTCTATGAATCCAAAGGGACACATTGAAATAAGACTATTTTTTATAATATGTATTCTAACATTATAGAATGAAATAGCACTAGAGAAAAACTTTAACACAAGAGGAAAACTTCGGATTAATTTTAACATAAACTTTATTAATTTCTTTTAAAGAAAGATATTGATCAATTTTATATTTTTAGAAAATAGGAAAGATTAAATTAATAATAATAAAAAAATTGACATTAAATATTCGAAAAACAGAGAAGAACTATTTCTTTATTTTAATGAGTAATAAATAAATATTTAAACATTAACATATATGTCTGTTTTGCTTTCATGAAAACCTAACCATTATTTAAATATTACCCTTTAGCAATTGTATTTAAAAAATGTTACTAAATATTCAACATTGATTAAATAGAGGATTGTATTTTGGCAGACTTAATTTTATTCAATGCTTTATATTTACTTTTAAGAATTATTTGGGATTAATTAAAGAACAATTATTAATATTGTGTTTGTAATTAATTCTTATATATTTATTATATAGATACCTAACGAAAAGTGTTAATCTTCCTAATAAATACAAAAAAAAAAACAAAAAAAAAAAGAGATTTAAACAAAAATAATAAGGCAGGAAACATTTATTTCTCTATCACAATTGAGAATTATCTAGAAGAGATGATGAGATTGTTTAATTTACTTGAGTATGATGATAAAAGAACTTTTTACACCCACTGATGTAATTTATTGGACTAGACTTGCATTTCAAGAAAATTACTATCGATTTTAACGATTTATACTATCAGCTTAATTATAGTACATTAGATGATAGTAAGTATTTTACAAAATGTGTTGTTTACTAATACTCTTCAATGTAATTTAAAAAGAAACTAAATGCAATTTTCGATAATTAACTAATTCAATAAAACATTTGCATTTACGAAATATCTTTAAAAGTTTATTCCAGTAACATGATGCTAATATAGGAAAACAACAAATAATATAATTAATCATGCACTTAAGAGAATAAGCATTTTATGTTCGAGTAAATAAAGCAATGGAGCCATGTAAATTATTAGAGCTAAGAAATATATTTGTGATTGAAAATAGTATTTGTAGTTTGAAAAATTTAATCTGTTAATAAAATAAATTAATAAAATATTTGAGAAAATAATGTCACTTTGCACCCTCGCAATTCAAGAGATAATCACATGTTTGTAATCTATATTACTACAACGTTATATTTATAATTAATTTTTCCGGATATATTAAATAAGACAGATGTTAGGAAAATGGTAATTAAGATGAATCATTCTAAATTTGTTAAATATTAATGAAAAATAACTTTAATTAAAGCCTTTGAGTGGAACTCTAAATTTTTATATTATCAATAGTTTTCATCGTCAAATGTATTAATTTTTCAATTACCCGAAATGGACGGATAATGATAAAACCCGTTTGAGCAAATATATATTATTATTACGAAATTAAAAGAGTTAGTGTAGTACTTTGGAAAAATGCTGTCTCTTATGTAATGTTTTAGATAATTTACTAATTATTTATAAACTCATCGTCTTTTTTGTCTGGATAACTTTTCATCAAATGATGTCTACAAAGACTTACCAGACATTTTCTATGCAATTACTGTCTTTTCGGTGTTCTAAATAATAAAGAAAAGCTTCAACGTGTGTTAGCTTCAAATATGTGACTTACAACACACTCCAGAAGAAATTTCTCTTTTATTTACATGAACGTTGATATATTTTGCACATTCTCAATAAAAATCTTATATGGTTTTATCATCATTCAATATTTTATAATCCACAAAACTTTGGCTTGTGGTTATACATAACCTTTCAAATACTACTTCCTCGTTACAATTTTTTCATTCATCTACGCTTTATAAAGTGTTCAAAACTGTACATACCAGTTTAGAAATACTGTCTTCAATTTTTAGAAGTATCATTCTTCGGTAATATTTTCTGTCATGACATCTTACAGTTGACGATCTCGTTAATTTGCAAGTGGAAGCAATCTCGCATAAATGGCATTGAACGAGCATAATCAGACTTGTCCAAAATTCAAACAATCACTTTTGCTTTTTTTATGGTGATTTCCCAAATAACTTACTTCTCGATTAATGCTCTCTGGAATAATAGTGTCAACGGTATATTAAATTAAATTAAATTAAATTAAAATTTTCGTATTTATATTGCAGCGAAGGTCGCAGAATGTAGAAGCTGATGCAAATTAAATCTTCTTAGACACTTATTTTTTTGTCGATGTAACCTGAATATGAACTATTTTGTTGCCTGTCAACATCGAAACAACTTGAAGGCTATTGAGGAAGAATTACAGTACTTTGAACTACAATTCAGTGACAAAAATGATTCCTGAGCTAGCCTTGAATGTACAAGTGGAGTATAAAATCAGTTGTTGTTCTAGTGACCACCTATGATGATTCAAAATAACGTAACTTATCAGTTGTGTTATTGGACCAATGAGTTATTAAGAAAACGGTTGACATCTAATATACTCTCTGAATGAATGTCATGCGTGCGAAATGAATTTATTTATGGATAAGAGTTTTGAAATTTAGAAAGGAGTAGCATAGAAGTTCATCTAAAAAATAGAAGAAAAAAATTCGTAAGTATTATTTTTAAAAATATGTTGTTAATTCCTTTCTTTTCATTTTATTTGAATGGCAATTTAAATTCTACTATTTTTACACTCTGTGTTTTTATTGAAATAATAAAACCAATTCATTTTTTAAGTTTTATTAAAAATATTGAATTTTGTTATTTTTTGGGACGATAAAATAATTAGTCACATATACCATTAGCACGTATAAAATTAGAGTTAATAATGGTATTATTTATCATATTTCACTGTAAATCTTTTTTTTTTCTCTTTTGGTATAGACATATTCCGATATTTTTTGTTGCTTGTAGTGAGCAGATTTATTAAGAGACTTGACTCCATCAAATCGATATTTTTTTTCCGCTGATTCTTAACTAATAGATAAAAAAGCATTAAGAAATGTATTTGACTGTCAGAATGGTTAATGGTGATATATTGCTAAAATACTGTAATGCTGAGATTGAATATAATGTTTAATTATATATCCTACTTATAAATTTAGTTATTTGTACAAAACAAAACTAATAAATTTTGCAGAACTCTTCACTAAGAATTTGCTACTAATACAAACCATTAAAAAATTTATTAACGTTAATATTGACCCTTATTATCATATTTTTATTTTATCTTTAATTATTCTCATATTTCTTATCACTATTATGTTTCTAGAAAAATTTATATGTCTAATATTCTTCATTATTGGGTTTATTATATAACTTACTTATTTGTATAAACTAATATATTTTATCTAGAATAGCTGAACTGGAATTTTTAACTGTAAATCTATTGAAGATTTCTAATAATGAACTTCTGAAATTTATTTTGCATTGTTTACATATATTATATCAAAGAAAATTATTATAAAAATGCAATTTGTCTTCATGCTCTGAAATTGGAAATTTTAAATGGCTTATGCAGTTTCAATTTGTAAACGAATTCATGGCAATTCTAGTTTCCACATTCATTTTCTAAAAAAACAAAACAAAAAAGAACTATTGTATTTTAATAATACACAATCAAAATGTTTTTAAAATACACTAGAACATGCATCCTATAAACTCTTTCAAAATATTATTAACATCAATTGCTTAATATTAATTTCATACATAACTTTTAATACATTAAACAAGATATCCTTCCTTGTTAATGGAGTACCACTTTTATTTTCATTTCTAAATGTATACCAGCTCATACAAATTTACAAGCATAACTCACGCTATGGTCAAATTTATCAATGAATACATTACATTTTCTTAAAATCAGTACTACATGTTTTCACATTAAATACTAATTATCCATAAAATAATTAGTTAAAAATTTGTATACGCACAAATAACATAATACAATACACGTAGGAAAATGAAATAAGCAACTAATGGTATTAATACATTAACCCTATAAATACCAATTGCAAAAGCATACGTTCCGATTGTACTAAGGAGCATTAAAATATACTAAATTAGTCTTCTTTCTTAGACTAAAGAATGAAAAAGATTCTTGAGCTCAAAGCATACAAACCATTAGTAGAAAATTTCGATCATCATTATACATTTCCTTCCTCAGGCCACTAAGGAAATTACTTCCATTCATTAAACATTTCTTTTCTTAATGAAACCATAATTCAATTGGTATATGAAATTAATTTTTTTTTGAGCCACTAAGTAAACAATTAAAATTTTCGATGAGGCAAATCTAGTTAGGGCATTTATTTCATATAGGCTCAATTAATTTTTGTATTGTAAAGCCTTAGGTGAAAAACATTTCCAAATTAAAAGACTTTGAGTCTCACACATTAGTTAAAGGACATATCCTTCAGGATCAGGATTTTTAAAATGATTTAAACCCTTTTACGCATACTGTATTTTCTGTGAAAATTTTGCTAGACAAATTTATTTTTTCAAATAATGTTTTAGAAGAAGAAGAATTCTTCCTCTTGGATTAAAATATTATTTTTTAAAGTTAAATGAACGCTTATTTCCTTTCATTGCATATAGATAAAAAAAGACACCTATATTTACATACATACTTCTTATAATGCTCATAACCTATTCAACGCATGTGAAATTCTTTGTCTGTGAATTCCACTACCACAGTAAATGAATATGAGCTGCTATAATAATATGAATTTGATTTCATTTTATCTTGTATATAAATTTGAATACTTGTTTTATTCTTACGAATTCTAACTTTTGATCTTATTGCTGTAAAATTTCTTGGCCGGTTTTGAAGGTTAAAAAAATTTCAAATTTATTGCAGATGAATTTTTTTTAATCCTTTTTTTTATCGGCGTCAGCAGCAATAAGTTATTTAATGTATCCGACTGCGTTCAGAACCATGATTTTGCAAAAGCGCACAAAAATGTATTTTTTAAAAATATTTAGTCATTCAGATTAGAATACGAGTATAAAATAGTTTTGAAAATATTATTAAGTCAAAAAATTATTTGTGCAATATGTTTGCAGAAAATGCACTCAGAATTACCTATTTTTAAAATATTCTCCTACTATAAAAAAAATGATTTCTATTATAATAATTTTTTTATACATTAAGGAAAGACTTCTCCAGAAAGCTTTAGCTATAATTTTTGAAAAATTAAAATTTTTCTCAGTTACGACTAATTGCAATAATTATAGGTGTTTTTTTATTAAAATTTCTCGACTGTTATGCATAAAAATAGTGATAAATCCACTTCCAGGTTATTTATTTTGAAATTCCTAGTTCAGATTTTGTGCATCGGTCTGAGCTATGTATAGGCAAAATATTATTATTATCAAAGCATTTTCCAAAAAAAAAAAAGAGAATCTTTTGAAAATCATATTCTTAAAACAATTTTATATATGTATTTTAACCCCAGTGATACTAAATATTAAAGCAAATATTCGTTTGCACGCTTTTGTAAAATCACGGTTCCGAACGTAGTCAGACACCTTAAGGAAATTGACTCTGACATTGAGTTTTGGGACACCATGTACATTGATGATAGTATTTTACAAAATATATAAACTTACCTTCAATATTTCTTCAACATACGACCTTACTTCCAAAAAGTCAGCTTACCCCACAATATATCTTACCATAAGAAATTATGGAAGAAAAATGTTATCTGAACAAAAAAGCAATGGATTGTCATGATATGAAATGATGTCATGAATGAATAAATATAATGACTATTAAAGTATTTCGCTAACCTGAATATGGAAAGGTGTATGCAAGCATATATTAATGCGAATGATAACTAACATTTGATACATCACAGGGTTTCTTATATTATACATAGTATCACATTTTATTACAGTATGAATGTACGTTTGATTTATATTAAAAAAATCAGGGTTACGGATGAGACAAATAAGTAACTCTGCTGATTTAACTGAATAGAATATACTGAAAATTGCATGAACATGTGATACGGTATATAATAGTTTCAATCATTATTTTCTTTAATAAAGAACTAACACCATGTCACCTAAAATATTTAAAAGTTTATAAATATATAATAAGTGACACAGAATTTATACAAACTTTAAGTGCTGGGACACCGTAAAAATTATTTGCTCTATAGGAATGTATTTGTGTAAATGATTCAGAGAAGTACAGCCATAGGGATTAAGAGATGGGAGGAAATGCTATGTATTTTATTGACAGTTTCTTGCAATAACTCGCAGTTCAAAATAGCACCCATTAACAGTGATACATGTCTAACATTTTAAGTGGAGCGATGACGTACACTTTCATCGGTGTCAGTTATTCCAAGCACATGTGTAGCAGATACAGATATTATAGTAAAGAGATCTTCAAGGAATGAACTGGAGCTCCATAATCAAGACTCTTCAGATGTTCGCATAAAAACAATCAAGGCTTGATAAATCGGAAGATTGGGGTGGCTAAAGAACTAATTCACTAATCCTAATCCATTGAGCTCGGAATTTTTATCCATATAATTACACACTTTAATGATGAAATGGACAAGTGTTCCATCTTTCTTAAACTATATTCAGTAATCAATGAGGATCGGAACTAGTTGAAGCAAGTTCAGGAAAAGTGCGTTTCGGGAAAATAAAACAACATTGATCTTTGAGTTACTTCGGTAGTAGGTATTTTTCAATCCAAAATTCACTGATAACACCCTCCTACACATTCACAGTACTTGATACTCATGCAGTTGCGTTGTGCGTAGATTCTATGTTGCCCACTCATGGAAATTGTGCACATTTACATCATCACGTACAAACGTCGCTTCATTTGTAAATAGCACATGAGCTGTGAAGCCTGTCTACCAAGCACATTAATTCAGAAGTGTACGCTGATTACAACACCAACTCTATAAAGCATGCATCATTGAAAGCGTGTTCAATTTAGAACAGTTTTAAGGTATTCGACTACGTTCGGAATCGTGATTTTAAAAAAGTGCATAAATGGATAATTTTCATGATATTTAGGGTCACAGATTAGAATACACGTATAAAATTATTTTAAGGACATTTTGACAAAAAAATTATTTAAATACAATATTTCGGCAGAAAATTAACTTAGAAAAACCTTTTTTTCAAAATGTTCTCCTTTTGTAAGAAACACTTCTACTATAATAATATTTTGCCTGTATATAGCTCAGACCTCTGTACAGAGGCTCAACTACGATTTTTGAAAAATTCCCATTATTCTCAGAGTTACAACCCATTGAAATAATTTTATCGGCGTTTTTGTCTTAAAATTTCTCCCCTCTGTTGTCGTAAAACATGGATAAACCCACTTCTAAGCTATATATTTCAAAAATTCTAGTTGAGCCTCTGTACAGAGGTCTGAGCTTTATACAGCACAATATTATTATAATAGAAGCATTTTTCACAAAAGGAGACTATTTTGAATATTGGTCATTCTATGTTAATTTTTTGTCAAAATATTGTACTTACATAATTTTTTTATTGTAATATAATTCTTAAAACAATTTTATGTACATTTTCTAATCTAAGTGACACTAAATATCATAAATATTATCCATTTACACGCTTTTGCAAAATCACGGTTCCGAACGTAGTCGGATACCTTAAACATTGTATTTGTCAACCACACTGTCTATAAGCTGTCTATCCTTTCATCTCTTATTTCGTGTGTTTCTGCTTCACCGTGTCACTTACCTCCATATTTTTCTCAGACAAAAATGTTATGGCAGCAGTAGACGAGAGGTCATAGTTACGGACCAGTGGTCAGCGAGTCATGAATTCGATCCCTAGTGCCACTGAAGATCTGCCTTCTAGAACCACAGCATTTTATATATTCCGAGAATCAAAGTCCTCCCTTTGGTGTGTGTGGTAGTTTGGAGAAGGGTGCCAGCTCAGGTGTTTGCATCATTACTTAACTGAAGTGAAAAATTGCGAGATTCATAGAGAATGACCCTCGCATTGCTTCATATTGCCACATTAATAAATGCTCACTGAGAGATAAAAGTACTATTCCAACCTATAACATTCATGCTGTGAATTTTGATACCATTAACAATCTTGTACCATTTGATGGTTATGTCTTGGTCATACCATTAATAACATCTTTGATTTCTTACGATTTTTATGGCAACATGTGAACAATATCTCATGAAACACAGCAGAAAATCATATTTGAAAATACTTTTGAAAATAATGCTTTATTTTGCCACTGACAAATGCGAGTATTTGAAATAATAAAAATTAAAATTCTATGTTTATGTCCTTCAGAATTTAATGAGAGATTTATTTTCTATAAATAATATTTCCATGAATAATTACAGCTTTTAGGTGACGCTGTGAATAATACAGAATTAAGTTTTAGCTCCAGAATCTGATACGTTTACTGTGTATTAGTCACAATTTTCTGAATCACTTATTCATATCAATAATGAAATATTCTTGACACACTTATTCAAATATTTTAATGAAGATAACCAGAATTCTTAATATCAAAACTACTTCTCAAAAAAATTTGCACTGGAATGTCTTTCCATGCTGTAATTGAACACGGATATACTAAAATTCAAAGAATGAAACACAATATCTAAATTTAATACCAGTTCATTGATAAAACATTTCTAAAATATATTTAAATAAATAGAGCAAAATAGTTGTAAAATACATTAATGTAAAATGCTCAAATGAATTTATGCATTTTAATATACATTTCATTGAAAACAGCATTCGTCTCGGAAAACAAATTCAAATGTTCACAATCTCTTTCATTTATTATTTTCAAAGGTATTGTTATTTTATGGTAATTGCAATTTTATTCTCTTCTTTGGACAACAACGATAAATAATAAATCTATTTTGGGTAGGAAGATATTTCCTGATCAAATTTAGAGTGGTATGAATGGACTTTTTATGGATATTTATATAAATATAGTGTCGTCGTATTATTCAAATTTTGTATTCCTTTTTCAGAAATCAACTGACTTTAAATAACAAAAAAGCATCTACTTCCGAGTAGATAAGCAGAGCAAATCAATATATGCCTTCGGAACTTCTTTCTGCGATTTTCTTTTTTTGGAAGCAAGGGTGCTTCAAAGTTAATAGCACAATCATCATAAGAAAATAAATAAGATCTCGCCAATTGTGTAAAAAAAGAACTAAGTAACAAATGAAAAGTCAACTAATTCGCAAAACTCTATCCGAAGCAAAGCTCTGGAAACTGAATATAAAACCGTCTTCTCGCGAAGTTTTTTTGCATTTTATTTTTCAAAGCAGAATCAGCGTTTCTTAGTATTAGCATTTTGATTCTTGATTCATATCTGTAATTCTATCCCAGTCAGCAGTAAATAGGGGGTCGAGGAAAATATGTTTTTGTATTCTGTTTCCAATAAAGAGAAACTTGGAGTAAATACAAAAATCGATCTGCAAGGGAGTTATATATATATATATATTTTGCGACAGATGACATTTAAAAAAACGGGATGGCATTTCAGCCGAGCTACTTTTTTTTCATTGGTGTTTATTGGTTTATTTTTTTCTAAGTGACGGAGAACTACTTTTTGTCGAAGTTAATAGTAGAATCCGAAATGAAAAAGGGTCTCTTTTCATTCCGTTATCACTATCTGGTAATATTGTCCAAGACTTGACATAAAACCAGTTAGTCCTGCAGTTCATTCGATTAAGCACAGAAATCGACTTAGCTCTTCCAAACCTACATTGGCTGCAAGTAACTCTTTCTTCAGTACTTTTTTTTTTTTGAAATAGAGCCTTTTTCTGAAAAATTCAGTCAACAGTAAATAAAAGGCGGGTTTTAAAGGCGATATACAAGCAATACGATATTTGTTATTAAATTATAGTAAATGTAGCACGGCAAAGAGAAAACAATAAAAAATTGACGTAATTATACGTATTTTTAAATTAAAGAAAATAATACAAAATTATTTAAAACAAGTAACATAAAACAAACAGTTTTCCTCTTTATATAAGCTGTTGGACTATTTATTAATTTTTTAATATAATTAATAAATTAATATTTGAAAAGAAACAGTATTAACATCAAGTGTCATCCAATACAAGCTTAAAAAAACATACTTGAACTTGAATGGATAAATAAAAAACATTTTACTAACGATAGAAAATTTGAGCAAGATATATATATATATATATATATATATATATATATATATATAAAGAGAGAGAGAGAGAGAGAGAAGTGAACTAATAGTAGGGATTAAAAAAATAATTTGAACGACAGAATTTTTGCAGAAATGAATGAATTTCAATTTTCCGCCTTTTTTTATTCTTTAACAATATAGTAGTAATATTAATTCATTTTAGAAATAATAACAACATTAACTACTATTATTATTAAGATTGTTTAGAAGCCGTAATTGATTTTCAAAAAGATTTTGTTTAAATTTGAAATGGCGAACAGCTTTCTCCACATAATTGATACCAGAAGAAGAACACGAGTTGCCATTAAGTCTTCCCCAAAGGAAGATTTTAAAAATATCTCGGGGAGGGGCGAATTAGAGTGTTATTTTAACGAATTTAATTAATTTTTATTACATTGTAAGTATTTGTAAATCAGTATTCCTCTGAAATATAATAAAAATGAGTCAGAATAAAATGAAACAATAAATTGTTTGTCCTTTTTATATAATGCGGGATAAGTGGAGTACTCAAATTTGTGAAGAAATATGTAAAATATTAAATAAAGTACAATACTGTTAAGCATTTTCTAAATATGCAACGCTTTAAAGATGAAAATTGATAAGATATTACATAAATATAGCTATCTCTCATATACCAAGATTTATATTAATATTTACACTGATTGTAAACTTTTCTTTTAGAATGTATTTTCTTACCCGAATTAAACTTTATTTAAGAAGATTTCATGAACAGGTTATAGTAAATGATGGGATTAAAATCAATAAGCAGCAAGTTGATTGTTATTTTAAAAACTTGGAGATAAAGGGTCATAAAAAATATTAGCGCATTATAAATAAATAATTCCAGAATAGTAGTATTCTGATGCAGTTAAAATAAATTCATTTTAAATTTCCTAAAATATGTTTAAATATTTCTAATTAATTATATTTCAGTGACTTAAAAATCATAGTGTTGTTATGCATTTTAAAATTAACTTAATAATTTTGGAATTAATTCCATTACATTTAAAATGATTCAGAGATTGTTCAATAAATATCACATAACACGAATTTAAAAGGAATTAGAAATTATATGTATATATGCATTCTTAAAAAGTAGCCTAGGTACATCCATCCATGTCCACACAGAAGTTAAGTAGTCATAATTCCGACCTCGTGCCGAAGTTACCGAGTCTTGCATTCAAGTCCTGATGTCCTTGACGTATGTTAAAACAACCGAGGCTCAATATCTTCATATCTTCGACATTTGATTGAAGTTCAAAAATACAGGACCATTTCCAATAACCCCGAGCAGCTTCAAAGTGTGACGTAAGCAAACAATTAATCAAGATACATCAGTGTTTCTCAAACTGTGGGGTGCGCTCCCTTAGGGGGCATGATAACTTTACGAAGGGGGCACGAGCATATTGAAAAGTTAAAACAAAAGAAAACAAAAAACATTCTGACAAAATAAAAAAATAAAATACACATTTACACTGATATAATACACTTATAAATGTATCAGTAATTCACCATGTATTTCATATTTAATCATAAAAATACTAAATCAAGAACAAGTTTAAAAATTACCAGCAACCCCATGTGCTTGTTATACAAAATTATTACATTATATCTCGAAATTAATATTTATCTCGATAATTTGTAAGGTTTATAATTAATCCTTTAGAGCTGACGGCTTAAAGTTACCGAAATCGCTCCCCAATGCCACCGTTTTCCACGAAGATTCGCGTATGTGATATATTGGTGATGAAAGGGGAGGGGACGAAAAGGCATAAATAAGCAAATACTATGAAATGATTAAATCCTTCACAAACACTGTCAAGGTCTTTCTATTGCATTCCAAAGCCTTTGGAATAATTTTATGGATACAAGTTCTCACAAAAGATCGTAATTCCGAAAGACGTATCCACGTCCGGGGCAATTATCGTTTGGGTTGAGTGAGACGTTTATATACGTCAGTGGCGCTTAAGAGGTTGAAGTCGTGTTGTTGCTTTAGAGTCAAAGTATATTGTTACTAAATTCAATATAGTTATTGTATGGAAGGAAGGCGCGATGAAAATTATGATTGTGTGAATATTGAGTCGCAAACAGTGGAAGTTTGAGCAGCACTCAGATGCATTCATCCAAAGGAACAAAATATATACAGTGTCGTTGTATCTTTCCTCTTTCTTAGGCCATTTACCGTAAATTTTCTCACAAATGTCTTGCAACAGTGTTTCTGAAACGTTTAAGGTTTGCGACCCAATATTCAATCATAATACTCATCGTGCCCCCTTCCTCTCCATACAACAACAATGTATTGAAATCAATAATACTATACTTTGAGTCTAAACCTGCAATACGACTTTCACCTAGTAAGTGCCACGCCGCCGTACATAAACGTCTCACTAAGCCAGTGTGTTAATTGCCCCGGACGTATATATACGTCTTTCCGAAGTATTATCTTATCTGTGCACTGCTATCCATAAAATAATTCCGAAGGCTTTGGAATGCAATAAAACGACCTTGATAGTGTCTCGGAAGAATTTACTTATTTCAGAGGATTTGCTTATTTATTCCTTTTCTACCCCCCCCCCTTAATACACCACATATGCTCCTCCTACGTATTAAACAATGACATTGGGGAGTGAATCGCGTAATTTTTAATCGGCATTTAAGCGATTAATTATAAATCATACAAATTACAGGATAAGTGTTAATTTTTGTTTTCAATTTTATATTTAGCAAGCCCATGGGGTCACTAGTAATTATTAAACTTGTTCTTAACTTAATATTGTTAATTTAATTATAAAATACAGTGCCTTGCCCTGATATATTTATAAGTATACTATATCAGTATAAATGTGTATTTTATTTTTATTATACCAGAATGCATTTTGTTTACTTTCAGTAAATTAATAATTTTTTTTTAAATAATCTTTTGTTTTCGGTTTTTCAATATGCTCGCCCTTCGCGGGGTTATCACGCTCCCTAGGGGCGTGCCCCATAGTTTGAGAAACACCGTCCTAAATTTAGAAATTTTGTATGCAGGATGTATAAAATTCCATTACAAAGCTGAATGAGATACTTATCTGTAAGATAACTATATAAATGTACCTATAATGGTACTCTGGAGCATATAATAGGTATTTGGATCATAGTGGCCTCCATACAAGCAATTAATGTTTGAAATTATCTCATAAGGCTTTATATTACTAATCCTATGCAAATTTCAGAATTCTAGTGCATATAGAGTCCATTAATTTTAAGCGCATAAGTAGGTGCTCTCTCAGCGTATAAATTTCTCTCTATTTATGCCCGTAGCTAAGATAGCTTGTTTTAAATGAGGTAGAATATCATTGAACAATGTGTAATGTTGTATATACCAATAAATGTTGTAATGTTTAATACTATTGAGATTTGAAGTGATATATTAGATAATTTGCTATTTAATTTTTCTACAATAAGCAAAACATTAAATACAATATAATTACATGTATGCAAAATGATGGTGTAGTTATCATCCTACCCAGTGAACGAAATTTTGACAATCGTTTTTTTTTATTTAGTAACTATCACAGTTTTTAAAGTACGATATAGTTCTTAATATAACAAAAATACAAAAATTTGGGTAATTTTAAGTTATTGAATGTACTAAATGTTAGATTTGAAAAATGTAATCTGAGGGTTAGGGGAAAGAAATGCAATAATATAATTTTTTATTTAATTTATATATCTCAGCAATTTAAGTGATGCAATTGTGTAGTTATGATAATGAAATGAAATTTATTTCTATTTATATATCTTGAAGTTGAAGATTTGAAAAGCTTATCATATAATGTTATATTTAATAAGTGCATGTTTACAAGGTAATTTTTGCATGATATGCAAACATTGATGATATCTAAATATCTGATCTTCATGCAATTAATTTTACTTTAAGTGGCTGGGAAAAATTTTGAGTCACAAATGGAAGCTTACTTTAACTTTAAATATAAAAAAAGCATAGAAAATAAAGAAACAGAAAACCCATAATGATAGACATAATTTGATTTTAAATTTCATGTTAATACCAAAAAAAAAAAAAAAAAATACTACTATTATTTAAAATTTTAAGGTTCAGAACTATTTTCCTAGCCTTTTAATGTCGAACACTGACAACTGAAATGAATAAAATGCTTATTGAAAAACACATTATAAACTAATGAATCCCGATAATTTCCCTAATGATAACAAAGTGATTCTCACACTTTCAATATTTTCAACCCAATTTTCAATCATTATGTTCATCGTGCCTTCGTCCCGTATATTGACAATATATTGAATGCAATAATAATGTTCTTTGACGATAAAGCTACATACAACCCTTATTATAAACCGTACGAATTATCAAGATAAGTATAAAATTTTGTACATGTTACTTTTAAGTAACATATGTTTGGATTAAATTACTTTAAGTATTACTTTACTTTTCATGTCTACAATTATAAGAGTATTATATCAGTGTAAAAGAGTATTTCATTTTTTATAATATTTGAATGTGTTTTGGTTAGCTTCTTTTCAGTAAATTAATATTTTTTTTTGAAATTAATCTTTTATTTTCGATTTTTCAATAAGCTCGCACCCCCCCACCACACGTAGGGTTATCACGCCCCCCTAAGGGACCACACCCCATAGTTTGACAGTCGCTGTGAAGACTTCTAAATACCCAAAAATCGAACATCTACGCTCTAATAAATAATCTATGTCCTGAACAGTTGAAATTCATTTAAAAGACTACATTATACAATTTCTCGGCTGTAAAGTTAAACCAAAAGTAAACTGCTTGAAGCAAAAGTAAGGACGACTTTTTATAAGTGATGGAAAATAAAATAGAAGTTACAGCTGAAATTTGATTATAATGTCTAGATCTAAACTTATTCACTAAGTTTCAATTAAGTAAGAATTCAGTAACCTTATTATTTATAGAGTAAATATATTGAACTAATCCTAAGTTTAACTTAATACATTCCTGGGACTGATTTCAAAATTAATCAATTTATAAAAACTAAAAAGGTTGCAGTTTATCCAACTACATTACTTATTCACCAGAAACCTGCAGAAACAGAAATTAGTTTAATTGAAAATTGGAATTAATTAAAAGTACGTAAACCATGTTATAAATATTACAGCAAAATTAAAGTGATACTCAGAAGTTTTAAAATGTAGCTCAATCTTCTGTCTTCCTTCACTTCGTCATAAATATAAATCTATGTGCATTATATAATATAGGAATTCGTCTTAAGATTCAAATTGCACGATCACCAATTGCTTTTAAAATTCAAGATTGTTTTTAGACATTTTATGTGGGTTGGTCACACAGAAAGAGAGTTATTCTCCATATTATAATATGCATAATGCTTAAATCGTAAAAAGAAATATTAAATAATAATATAGTCATTCAGAAAAAAAAGTTTTTATCAAAGAAATTACAGTTTTATTACAATTAAACATCCCTACAGCACCTACACAGATAATGAAATGATTAAAAAAATTAAGGGGACACAGTACGATTCAATTGATCAAAATCGATCAAAAAATCAAATTTAATTTTTTTAGTCTAAATTTTTTTTTATATACTTTTCTATAACCTCACAAAATTTGAAAGCTCTAAACTTAAAAAACGCAGAATTATGATAGCTTTTACGTTCGTTTTTATTCACATCCCTGTGGCAAATCAAAACTTTAAAAACTGCCGTATCTCAGAAAGATAAAATAACTATTTTGTCTTCATTTAAAATGCTAAGGCCTTTTTTCTATTGCGCCTAATACTTTGAATTTTTTTACCTATTCCCAATAGTACATGTAACAAAAGTTGGTATGCATTTTTGAATCAAAGCAATATTTATTTTCTTAAAAATAATTAAACTCAGAATTTATACATTTTTTAAGGAATTTTCAATAAAGATTCATAAAAAGAAGTATTGTAAGAATACCAATCACGTTAACGCAAAACCCATACCAACTTTTACTATACATAGTTTGATGTACTTGCAAATCAAATTTCATGCGTGTATGTCAATTTTTGTAGGAGTAACATTTTAAAATCACTTAAAAAATTTCGTTATTTCCTTAAAAAATTACATGGCTAGCTTTTTATGAAATTTTGAGCACAAAATATGTTTAACATAGTGTACATACATAGGAGGCAACCAAAAAAATATTAAAAATCCTTAAATTAAAAATTTTTGCGTAAATCGTACCATGTCCCCTTAAAGCGATAAAAATAGATTAATGGTTAGTAACTTTACATCGAATGTTAATATCAGTAGTGGATGAGACCACCCTGGTGGAAATGCAAAGTTTGATACGTCCATGTAAGCAGTGATTCATTATCTCATTTTATGATACATTCTGCTAGGCAATCATCAAATGTTGCTTCAAATCAGAGCCATTTTGGTGTGCGTGAATTTAGGCATCTACTGTATATCTATCATTTAATTTCAAGTGGCGAAAGATCTGGTGACATATGTTCTATTGACGAATGGCTCAGAGGTATGTGCGAATACTATAGTTCCTAGCATTATCTTGTTGGAAAATGATTCTAGACTTGTTGGCAGCTGGTTGTACGTAATTGGATTTTAAATACTATTGTAAGGGATAGCAGCTCACATCATTATTTCTCGAGTAATGACTGTAAGGCTTAGTAAAACAAAGCATGGTTAAGATGCTGATTCTCTCCAATTCATATACGGGTGTGATGGTCATCTGCTTAAAGATTTAATGGATTGATTACCGAATTCATTGCAATGCCAATTTGCTGGAAGACGTGATGGTAAACTGTATTAAAGTTCTAGACGCATCTTCGGATGTTATAGATATAAAAAACAGAGGCCAATCTCTCAGCCTAACTCTGCCAAAATAAAAAGGTGGGGGGGGGGGGGGGGGTTATGGTGTAAGTACCTTGGGTGGTAAGGAAGTGGTTGTGGAATTTTGGTTGGGGAACAATGAATTCCAGGTTGGAAACATTAAGGATTATTACACAAGTATTTAATGTTGCCTCAGTTTCAAGAATTTTGCCTTTTCAATGGTTCCAGTCTTCAAATGAGTTCCTTGTTGCAGCTATTGCTTCACATGCTGTACGCATCCGGATGTTGCTAGTGGTGAGATATTGCCGGATATGGCCTACCAGTTACAATAATGCTTCTCAAACTTTCGATATTTGCAACCCAATTTTCTATCATAATTTTCATCAAGCCCCTCCCCCTCCCCATGCAATAACAATGTATTGAAAGGGATAATAATGTACTTTGGCGTAAAGCTATAACACGACTTTAATTATAAACGGTACACATTATCAAGATAAGTATTAAATTTTGTATATAATTGTATACATGGCAAATTCATGAAGTCACTTGTAATTATTAAACTTGTTCTTAACTTAGTATTGTTAATTTAATTATCACAAATACATTGTTCAGTACTGATATATTTCTAAGTGTACTGCACCAGTATAAATGTGTATTTTATTTTTTATCATGTCAGAATGTATTTTGTTTTGTTTTCTTTCAGTAAATTAATAGTATTTTTAAATACTCATTTATTTTTGCTTTTTCGATATACTCGTGCGCCCCACGTAGGGTCTTCACATCCCTCTAGTGTGGCACTCCTCACAATTTGAAAAACACCGAGTTACAGTCACAACCAGTTGGCTATACAATTTTGGGCTTTCTTACAGCATTGACAATATTTTTTTCTAGGGAACTATATTATCAACAATGAGAAGAGATAAATTGTCGGAAAGTGATATCCGTTTTGAACAATTAAGGGAAAATACTTGTCGTAACCGTATTTGGCATTCATTAACCTTGAAAATACAATTATTTGCATATATTTTAGAAAATAACTTATGTGTGAAATTTCAGAGATAATTGGATTAATTTGGGAAAACTTTTTTTGTTTTGCTAAATAATGCATTTTTAAAATAAAAAAATACATACAGATTCTTATTGTTTTTATTTTAGATATGAATGCAGAAAATAAATTTTCAAATATTTTTGTTGTGGGCGTTTATTAGATGGCATGGATTAAAATAAGGTTACAATTTTTTGCTTTTTAAAATATTCTTAATAATAGTAAAATTGATATTATAATTATTAAATATTTGTTTTTGGAATCCTTAGTTTCTAACTGTAATTTCTTTTCCCCACGGAAACTTTACTTAAAAAAATAGATTAGGGCATTATAAAATTTTTGGCGAAAATACTCTGTTTAATCTCGGTTCCTTGCTATTGAAGGAATAGTCTCAAAACATGCTCAACCTCAGAACTGGTTCGGAAGTGATATTTTCTTACTAGTGGATTCCTTAATGTCGTAGACTTGGCCTAGGTATCTATGTTAAAATGGTTCTTCCATATATCATGAATACTTTAACATGCGATCGGGGTTGATTCTATTTATCCACTCTCGTCATTTAGAGTCAGGTTTTTGGGTACCCATCTTGTAGATAATTTTCGGTAACCCAACGCATCATGGAACATGGGATAGATATGAATATGAGCAATACACAGTGTGGTTGCCACTATAACTGTGTCATATGCCTGTTAGCAAAAGCTATGTCGTGTATTGTAGAAATGTTGTTCTTATTGGTGGATGTCCACATCCCTCTCCATTCTCCACACTCTGCCTTCCTTCATTGAACATGCAACACCAATGACCAACCATATCATGTGTCATGATCTCTTCACCGTATAATGTATATAGGCGTTCGTGAAATACAGATACACTAAACCTAAAGGTTCATTCATACTGCACAACACAACGCACGTCCATTGAATACCACCTTGTCAGCATACGTTTGTTTGAAATTGATGAATATCTTCGGGCACACTGGGGTAATATTCTACCTCTTCCAAGGAAATCTGTGCATGCGGCATTCTTCCCTCCGTCCTTCTACCTTCCTTCGTTTGACCAGCGATGATTGTTGCTAATTATGACTATTGTTTGCTTCATCAGCTGAACTACCTTGTCTTTTAAAATAAATAACAAAACTTACTTTCGTAAAGTTTGTCGTATATCAGATTACATTTATTCTATTCAAGAATATTTTTCAATTAACTAAGCAAAAAGGAGAAAATTAAATGGAAAAGCATTTTATCAAAAGTTTTATATTGGTACCTTTTTTCTAAACCAAATTTAACTTTTTCAATTAGTCAGATTCTGCATTCTTAGTTAAACTATTATTTAAATCAATACATAAAAACGAAAATGTAATAATTCATCTTTTTTATATATATTTTCATAATTTTCAAAGTATTTGCATACTTTCAATTATGACATTTTTCATCATTTAAATCTATTTATTTAACAACCGATGCTTTTCCTTTTGAATCTTTGGCTTTGAATTTTTATCAATAACTCTTTGCCTCACATTTATTAATGTCAAAAGACATTTTATGACTTAGATATTAAGATAAAATATACAAGAAAAACAATTATATGCAATTTTCACATTCGTTAAAACTGTGTAGGCTGTTGCATTTAAATAAGCTCATAAAAGAGCAATAAGTAATTTTCATTCAGTTAATACTTCAAAGTATTTTTTTTTACATATCTACAGCAATTACGTTAATTAAGAATGTTATACACATAAATAGTAAAACAGGAAACCGTTATGTTTAGGACAGAGTTTTAAAAAAAATTAAACAGATAAATAAATCAAATTATATATATATATATATATATATATATATATATAACAGTTGCAATTAATATTTTATTAGAGTATCTGATTGCATTAATTATCATTAACTTTATCTAACTAAAAAGAAATAATCTAAATTGAGAAATGAAATATACGAATTGTTCATTACGAATGAATAAAAAAACACAATTAAGTCTCTTGTATTTATTCAGAAATACAAATTTTGTTTTCTTAAAACTTCAATTGTAAGGAGTCTTTACAGTTAAAGTATCATTTAAATAATTTAAACAAACTAAAAACATAACGTGGTAATACACATTCAGTTATTAAAAACACACACATACACGTACGCACAAATACCCCTCCCACATACTGATATATCATCATCATCTTTGACGGAGCAAATCTGGGTGGGCCTTGGCCTTCTCTAGAACATTTTCCGAAGCAGTTCTCCTAGTCATCAGATATATATCCTTATGGTCTTGAAATAAGAGTCAATGATGTCTAGTCATCGAAGAGTTGGTCATCCTTTATTTCTACTAATTATAGGTTTATGTTTGAAGAACTTATATGTTAGATTAGTAGTGTCCAAGTGACACACACATATATATATATATACACACACACAGATATGTAGTATTGTCAGCCGGTGTTGGTATATTTGCTTGTTTGCACAGAGTTTCACAGAAAACATCTTCAGAGAGGACGTTCATCTTTGCATTCTCACATGAAACATCAAAGGCGTTATGCCAACACAATAAGCTTACGAACACATAAAACACAATGGATAAAAGAGCTGCAGTTATTTATACATATTAAAGACAACGAGCTGGAGACAAAAAGCAAACGGTGGCATTTACATGGTGAAGGCAAGTAGACAAAGAGAGTGATCACAGAAAATCTCCCTTTTTATAACCGGCAGTGATGACCGCATGACTATTTTTTAACAAGAGGTTTAATTGGTTAAAATGGGAGGGAAAGGGATTACTGATGTAATAATATTAATTGATTACGATTAAGATTTTTTATATATATATATATATATATATATATAGTCTTATTCTCTACAAACAAGAGATAAACATCCAACAATCACATTCGAAAAAACACATAGACAGTAGGAAAATCACACAATGAACAACCGAGATTAAAAATTATAAAATGGATGCTGCAGTATTATAAACGTTGCTGACTTAGGACAGCTAATATATAAAAAAATTTATATAAAAGTGGGTCTGAACATGTTTTGTTTCCAGCCAACTTTCCCCATTTATGTAAATAATAGTAAGCAAAAACCTATTGAAAGTAATGGATAGGGATATTTAAATCCATTACAATATAGAGGTAACTTACCTAAAAATTGCACTTAGAAATGCAGAGCCCACGCTAAATCTGAGTGCAATAAATAAGTTACTGCCAGATTCTGAGCCCTAATGCAAATTCAAAGCATGTGAATTGCTGAAATGTAGAACTTAACTAAAGTATAAATATAAGAGAAATAAAAATTAATAAGAGGTTACAAATTACCACAACTTAAGTGACATTAGACAATATGAATTAAATAATAATAAGTAATTTTATCTAATATTAGAATATGGAGGTAACTATAACTGTGAAATATGTAAATTTATAGTAATATACTATTATTAATCTAAGATTTTTTAATAATTATTATTTTGAATAGCTTTATTCACATAAAACTATTAATAAAATTAGTTTGGTATTTCTGATTTAAGCAATATTAAGTAAAATGTTTATAGTTATTTATTATTTCTGATTTTTTTGGACACCAGAAATTTATTGCGTTGTATATAATTAATAATATATATATATATGTATATATATACGAATTTTGGAGTTACCTTCCTTACTCAACTAAAATTTTAAAAGCACTAAACAATAAAATATGAATTCCTTTATTCAGTTGTAAATTTTATCCAAAATTGAAATATTATGATAATTTTCAGCAATTCACGTTGATTTTATCAGAGTAATAATGAAGTACACTATTATTTCGTTATATTGCAATATTTTCATATTTAATTTTTTATAATCATGTTAAAACTATTTTTACTATATAGGTAATCATAATAATAAAGCTAACTACAAGCTAGATTTTAACTAATGTAAATGAATTTCTTTTTCAAAAGTGCTATCAACTAATATATTCATTTCTTATTTTTATTTTTATTTATCACATATAATTGTCCTGAAATTTATACCAACAGTAAACTAAAGAAATATTTCTGAGTTGTTTGGATAGTTATTTGTGTTAAATGTAAGAAACAATTTTTTTTTTCTTTCAGTTGAAACATTTCACGTATATTCTTTATATATAAACATATTACTTAAACAAATTAGGATAATGCATTGACATTTAGAACCATAATCATTACAGAAAAAAGTTGTTTTTTTTACAAAAAAAAACGCAAAAAAATAATTAATCATAGCAAATACTTAATCATATTAATTTGCAACTGCTTAAAGGGTCATTTAGATTTTAACTAGAAATTGAAACCGTTTAATAAAATCCTCTTTACGGAATTAGTATACGATTGCTTTCGAATCAAAGTAATTTCAATTATTAGTCACCAATTAGATGCCGTGAACCGTTGACGTCTTTGGAAATTAACATAAGTGTAAAAATTCAAGTTATTGTCTCTTTATTTGTGAAACGATACAAGATTAGTATTCTCAGTGATGTAATTAAAGTGACTCTGAGCAATTTCACAGGTATTAGAAGATGTCACGTTTTAATTAAAGAATACAGGATTGAAAGAATTTTCTGAAGGCAGACCTAAATTTGCTTTTGAATGTTTGAATGCAATTTAAAAAACCCAGTAAACATTTTTACCTTCACTTACAAAGTAATTTTTATTCTTTCTGTAAAACCTTATTTTTTATAGAAAGTATTTATTTTTCTTAGATCTAATTAAGTTAAATCATTGGTAAATAAGATAAAAAAAAAGAGAAAAAAGAAACAATGAAAGGAAGCGAATTTTTTCAAAGCTATGAAAATAAAGATTGGAAAAAATAAATGTTTTTATTAAACTAGAGCTATGTTACACTATTTTGAAAAGTATTAATTATAAGTAAAACAGCAAACTAAAATTAAGAGCTTTTGAATAGTCTTTAAAACTGCCTTTTGTATAAATATTTTTAATATGAATAAACCAAATTAAAAATGAAAAAAAAAAATCAAGAGTTTAAATTTTTTATTCAGGAAACGCTATAATTTTTAAAACTGAAAATAGGAGTTTTTAGCGGAATTTTTTTAACTATTATGTAATACATTTTTTTTAAAAGAAAAGAACTTCTTAATGTTTTTAATATTAACCCGGGAGCGTTCGCGCGGGGAACAGGTCAATCCATACTCACGAAATTGTTAATTATGGGAAAATTGTTTATTTGTTAGTATCCTCCTATATGACAGTCTTCATGGGAACTAAACTGTATTTGGCACATTATCTTCCTTTTGTGGGGGGGGGCTGGCAACTGCTTTTTTACAACTGAGTTCTCTACACAACCACTTTTATTCCAAAATATTTTCCATGCTTTGGCTATATTTTACCTCTGTAAACGACTTAGTATTTTTGATTGCTGTGTTGCACGACTCATTATGGTTTATAAATGTAAATGAATAAAATTTATAGAAATAAAAGGGCATCAGTGCGATTTCTATTGGATGAAGTTGAAACTTATTAAGCAAGGGAAGAACTTGATGAAGAAATGTATATTAATCATGGTAGCGAAAATAAATTTGGAAAAGGCGATGAACATAAAATGCTTGACAAGAAAGGAAAGTTTTCAAAAGCTACCCAAAAAACTCCATCAAGAAAGATGTGAAGCTATAAGACGCACTGCGTCCGGTCAAAAAAGACACAAACAAGAAAAAGTTCAACATCCTATTTGTCGATCATCAATGGAGAATAAAACTACAATGACTTGAGCAAAATATGACAGTTTTATCTGCAAATATCATTCCTGTAATGTTAGCGAAAGGTATCTGTGGTTTGAGTCCTTTATTAAAGTCAGGCACATTTGAAACATTTTTGTTTAGATTAAATGGATTTTTTTGGTCCTTAAAAGTAGGTATGTATACTTTCTCTTAATTATATAATTTATTCTCTGGATTGACGATTGTTATTATGTACAGTAAAAATAATTATAAAGAAAGGATTAGGATGGCTCTATCACCATACATGATAACTAAAGTTACTATCAAGTGCATGCCTTCTCACGGGTTAAGTCACTTAGAAACTAAAAATAATTCAATGTAACGATCTCCATATAGTTTGGTATAAAATGCTTCAAATAATATACCTACAATATTAAATATATAAGCGTAATTTATATATATATATATATATATATATATAATATAAATAAATGCGCAATATATTTAAAATGTATGCTACAAACCATTCATCGTTTTTTTAAGTTAATTTTATTAAGAAGTCCTTGTACGTACCGTAAAATCTGGCGTATAACGCTCACCAATACTTTCAAGCTGCAATTTTTAGTTTTTAGGTATATTCGCCGTATAATGCGCACCCCCTTTATTAGGAAGAAACATGAAGTCATTTATTCGAGGTTTTATTTCAAGCTTTAGAAAAAATAGTATTCTTTTATAACAACCCTTTAAGTTCGTAAGAAGTGTCATTTCTTTCAAATTGAAGGTTTTCTTTATATGTAAAAGTCCAATTTTTTTCTATGCTCAATTTTTTATTTTTTACTTTTAAAGCTCTCATTTTTTTACCCGGTGTATAACGCGCACCCCTAAATTTCGATCTCATTTTTGTGCACGCGTTATACACCGGATTTTACAGTGATTACACTCACGCCATAATAACTGAAGGGTTATAATATAATATTTTAAACCGAAAACTAACAAGTTAAAAAAAAATATTTCTACATAAGGAAAAAATAATATAATCAGAAAAAGAATCATAAATACATTTCTTAAATCTAAAAACACATCACATAAAATTACGTACAATGCTAATTTTTCTTAAATCTAACTTACTTAAAATTACAGTGTATGCTTCTAAAGATTTTAATAAATTCCACACACTGCATTTAATTCACATCATGGATTTTTTTAAATGTTATGCATATATGTATATATAACATTTGTAAGAACTATTAAGATTAAATTAACTTTTAGAATTTCTTCAAAAAGTTGAAATTGAAATGTTCCAGGGAAAAATTTTAAGGGAATATTAAGTCGCTCAGAATATTTCAAAAGACTCCGTTGGTCCAATATATTTAAGAATTCGTTTGTACAGCAGTCTTTCCTATCTCAAAAAAGGACATTATCGATTTTTCAAAGCTACCTACCACGCACTCAACTACCCCTTTCCAAAATTTACGCTCCCCCTCCCATCAGAGAACGGACAAAATCATTTCCCCTTCAATGTTACACCAGCTGGCACGTTCACACTTACTTGAGCACGGTCGGCATTTCTTCTCCCTCTTCTATACATACATATACACACTCAAATGTAGGAATGGTGCGTCTTTGTTGTGTACACAAAATAGAACAATATGAAAGAGGCGCCTGGATGTTTAAAAATGGGATAATCTGGAAAATATGAAACAAGTGCACCATCGAAGATGCTGCAAATAGAAGGAAAAAATGCATGTAAAGAAATATAAAAAAAAATTAGTAAAAGATAAAAAGGAAATGTTTTGTTTTCATAAAAGAAATTCCTCCTATGTCTCTTCTTCTGTTTGATTTTAAAAGTAAAAAAATAAATGCTCATATTCTGAAAGATTCTCCTACTTTATAAACGAAATATTATTTTTCACTGGGTGTCTTGCTCAGCAAAACAATGAAGTTGGTTTTAAAATTAACATACATTGTACGTTTAGTAATTATATTTGTGTGTGCCAGTAAATACCATCAATAATATGTTTTAAGTACATGCGGACAAAAAATATCTTTCTTGATTTGAATGCAAACAAGTGAACACACATATAAGAAACTTCTTCAAACATTTTAAAACTCACATCGTAAGTAACGTGCATGATGATACGCTTTAATAACCTAAGACAACATTAAGGCTGTCTTCACGTAATGTTAAATTACAGAATTCGAATACGGAATATTTTTTTCAGATTTCAAAGTACTCCAATTACATTCTGGCCTTGCTATTTTATTGAAAATAGCATATTTTACCATGTAACACATTTTTATCTGAGTTGATGTATTTTTTCTAGTATAAAATGTGTTTCGTATTTTCCTTTCATAACCTAATGTTAAATTAACTGTCCCTATATACACGTTAAAATGAAAAATTATTTATTTATAGAAAATTCTGAAATTTTAAAAATGCTACTCTAGAAACAGAGATGTATGAACACACACTGCAATGTTGCAAACTTTCATGAAAATTGATTTAACTTTCTGCATTAGAATGTGCTTTGCGTCTAGTCAGACTGCACGTTTAGTGAAAATACAGCCTTAAACAGTGACACTTTTTAAGATGTTATTCTATTTTTATTACATCGTCAAATACAGGGCTGAGATTTCTTATATGAAATGTATACAAACAAAATAAAATGCATAAAAACACGATATTTTTTTGAAAGAAGGAGAGAAAAAAAAAATCGAAAAACAGTACAAATAGTTATCTGCTATTATCAGCGTAGAAAAAAGCCAAAACAGGTTTTTTTTATATTAACGGGTTTTTTTAGCTAAGGAATTGAATAATACTTACATACACTGTTTTCCTTTTTATTATTTCCATATTGTTTTTGTTGCACACATTTTGGTCAAAACGGATTTCTTTTGCATTGAAAACACTGCTTACGACTTAAATATTATTTGATAACCACAAAACCGTTAATTGGTATAATTATTCTGTTCCTTCAGACAGTCTTAATTATTTCGTTGTTTAATTAAAAATTTCCCAAGTGCTTTAGGAACGTTTCATTGAATAATTAAATATTACACGGCAAAATTCAACCTTCTTCTACGCCATTAATGAAGTATTTCACATCCTAAGTGGTGTGAGCATTTTAGTACGTCTAAATATGAATAGAAGTTGTATGGTACAAAATTAAGGTTATAGATATTTTGTTTAAATAAACGTGTAAGAGAAAAGCAAACGAAAAAACTTTAAAAATTAAAATATTTAAATTATTTTACCTGTTATAATAAATACTTATTAGTCTTCATAAAAAAAAATGTCGTTGATAATTTTAATGCTATGGAACAAAAATTTAAAATTTTGCATTTTCTGCTTCAAGAAAAGAAAAAAGAAATTATTAAATATAAAAAGAAAAATAATTTTAATAAAAGTGTAGTATTACCTTATTTTTGATAAACCAATGAAATGACGTTAAATCATTTTGAATAGAAGATATTACTACAAAACTAACGATATTATGTTTAATATAATGGAAGAATTTTCTTATGTAGTTAAATTTAGTGATTTAGCTAAAGAGATAAAAAATCAAATTAAAATCTTTTTATTAAATGTCTGTTGTATTTTAATACTTATGTTCATAAAAACAAATCTTTAAAACGATCATTCTACTAATCATTTAATTCTGTCTGTATTGAATACAAAAAATAAATTTAAATTGGTCAAGAATTTAATTAAATTGTGTGTGTTTTTTTTTAGATTCTAATAATATAAAAAAATTTAGACGAATATATAATTAAATTCCAAAAATCAGAATTTTTTATTTTGTCTTACAGTTAAAACTCCTTCGCCAAGTTTTTAGTAGAATGTTTCGTTTACTTAGAATTCAGAAGATTCTAAACATTTTAAACATGTTTTCCGAAAAAAGAAAAATAAACAAGCGAAAATATTTACTTTAACTGTTGGTTCCTGCTACTTTTCTTCTCAATTCTTTCTGTTTCTTCTTCCTATTTTGGAAATATTTTTCACTCGACAGTAAAATTTTACCGCTTTATTTGCATAATGCATAACCAAAAGAATGTAAGGAAACATATTTACTTTTAACTATACCTTTATCTCTCGAGAAACATATTCTGATTCAACAAACGTGTTCTTCAAAGTAATTCAGAGAAAAAAAACGCATAACAAAATCGTATAAATACGTTTATGAAATTAATAACACTGCAATTTGTTTTTAACTTTAATGAAAAAAATGCAAGTCTTGCAATTTCCTAAGATTTCAAAAAAGTCTGTTTTTAATTAGAAATTATAAAGTAACGTTACAAAAAAAATAAAAAAACAACTATTTTAACAATAACAAAGAAATTGTATTCAAAAGAAATTTATCAAAATTAGCCCAAAGCCTTGTTTTGAAATCAAACAAAACAGATTTATAAGCTAAAATATCACCCGAGAGTTCATTTTCAAAATTTTGTTCGATAACAAGGCAAAAACAACGATGATGAATGATTCGAAAGATAATGCATTTCGGAAAAAACTCTGAGAACAAACTTTCCACTGGTTCAAGACTATGACTTTTATCTTGTTGATTGATGAAAAAGATATAAATATCATCGTAACATATGAGGATATATAAGAAGCTTTTTCAATTTACTTTTTGACAAGTGAGCAGGCATTTTTGGAACATAGTTTTTGACATTGCACACTCTCCACATACATCTCAATCTATCGTTTATAAGATATTTCACACATTTAAATGCATTGAGTTTACTTGGATTAAGGTATTAGAACACATTCGGAATATTAATTTTGCAAAAATGTACAAACAAACAAACATTTTTTTTAATATTTAGTGTCCCTTAGATTAGAATACAAGTATAAAATAGTTTTAAGATTACTATTACAATAGCCAGCTTTTTTAAATGCAGCATTATGGCAAAATATTAACAAAGAATTAATTATTTTCAAAGAATTCTACTTTTGTGATAAAAATGTTTCTATAATAGTAATATGTAAGCAACATATAACTAAGAACCTCTTCAGTAAACCTGAACTAGGAGTTTTGAAGAATTCCCATTATTTTTCAGAGTTACAACAAAACAAAATAATATAATCGGTGTTTTTTTGTTAAAATTTTTCCATTCTGACGCATTAAAATATGAATAAAGCTACTTCTAAGTTACATATTTCAAAAATCCTCTTTACAGAAGTCTGAGTTATATGTATAGGAAACATATTTTTATAAAAGCATTTTTTATAAAAGGAGAATATTTTGAAAATGGGTTCACTTTGTTCATTTATCATGTTCATTTGTGGCCAAAAATGCGCATTTAAATAATAATAAAATTCTTAAAACAATTTTATGCTTGTATTCTAATCTAAGTGACACTAAATATTAAAAAAAAAATGCTATTTTATACTCTTTTGCAAAATTACGGACGAACGTAGTCGGATACCTTAATGGTATATGACTTTTCTCTTATTTTCCTACATTACTCATATATATATATATATATATATATGGCTATCTAATTCTGCTTTTAGAGAACTGTTATAAATCAGATTCATACGCATTTTCGTTCTAAGAACTTATGAATCTTTCCTAGCATACAAACTTCTGTTCAAAACAACCAGGCGTAATTTATAAATCACAAGTAATTTTTAGTTCTCTAATAAGCTAATTTTATTCTTGAAAGTGCAATTTTGTTTGATTAAAGTAGGATCATTGAATCGGACCATTGAACTTTTTGATGCTTTCCAGGAATACTGTTTTTGAAATATTGCCAACATTCTTAATACCACTAAATGAGAGCAAAAATTTAATTTTGCCTTAAAACATGTGGAAATTACTGAAGTATATCTTTTAGTAAAAATAACTCCCTCGATTAACTATGGCTATAGTAAGTTTACTATAAATTGCTTTAATGCTTATGTAAAATAAGCTTACTTTTCGTACCATTATAATTACGGATCGTACCATAATAATCGAATTCTAGACTTAGGTCATCTTGCGGGATATAACGAGCTTTTTTTTATAGTTAAACTCAATTGGATACGAAGTCCTGTCTGGGTTAGGGTGTTGAAATTGGAAAGGGAGGAACTATCTCAAATGCTATCCTCATTAATTGGGAGTTATTCAAAGTTAAAAAAGTTTATCAGAGTGAAAACTCAATGTACCGCTCTAATTCGATTTTAGCTTTCATTGATAAGTGAAATATCTGTGATGCTAGATATTCTCAACCATAGAAAATCAGAGTTAATAACTATAAAAGTTTATAGTTATTCTTATAAAAGGAAGACTCTAATTATAATGCGATTGGTTGCTTATTTTATGAATACTGGTTGGAATATAGTTTGGTGCTTAAAAAATTAAGAAGAAATTGGAATTTGTACGAGTTAAGCTTTTCAGCACTTAAAACTTGCCAGTGAAATTTGCCCTAATGTCACCGATCGTATACGGATAACGAAAATAAACTTTTCTAGTTTTGTCCTAATTCATATGATATATTTATTTCTGTTAAAAGTTCTATATTTCCACAGAATATATTTCAATTTACTCTTCGTTGTGTTAGAATGACTTTACGAGGATAATTTTTTATTAAGGAAGTATGTCAAATATTCATCAATACTTCAATATCTGATTCTCTTGCAACGTGTTAAGAAGTTTAGAGGAGCTATAGTAGCATCAATTGATTAAAGCCTAATATATTTTTTATAGAAAATTAACATAAATTACATTCATGAGAGATGTTCTATAAACTTCATAACATTATTTATTATCTGTACTTCAGTTTTAACATTTTATTTTTTAAATGAAGAGAATGAAAACTCAATTTGTATCATATCATAATCATTACTGTTATACCAAACTTATTAATACTATTCTTGTATTAATAAATATAATTTTAAAAAAAATATGTAAAATTTTTAAGTAATTGAAGCATGTAAATTAATTCACATAAATGACAACAAGAACATCATTCGTTAAATTAAACTGATAATTTTGTTCAATAAAATATCCATTTATATTATAAGTATAAAAATTTTTTAATCAAATTCCCATAATTTCAATTGAATACTCAGGGAATTAGTTTTTACTGATAAAACTATAATCTGTTTTTTTCCCTAAAATTTTCAAGTACAAATAAATAATATTTATCAAGGTGATTTAATTAGAATGTCAATCTCTAAAGTTTCCATGTAAAATGGATTTCAAACATCTGTCTTCAATTTGATATGGATATATCAGTAATTAGCACCATTTTTATTTTTATTTTTTCATTAAATTAACTAGCTCGTTTAGATTTCGAAAGACCGGAAGAAAATTGAAAATGAATCTGTTATATAAAAACAATTTTGTTCTGTATGCAAGAAAATAATAATCATCAACTGAGTTAAAAATTGCCTTTAACGAAATAAAACTTAATACATTGCAAAGATAAACATATTTTCCAAGAGTATGCAAAGTAATTGCTTACTTAAGAGGCAGTGAACACATTTCTCAGACTTTTTAAAGAACTTTAAAGTGATGTAATTTTATATTGTTCTCAAGGGAACATATGAAATAAGTTAAAATAGAGAAATGTAAAAATGCTGTTTTTTTATTGAATAAGTCTAATTCTTCTTTCGTCGGGTAAAACCTTACTAGAATATGTATAAGATAGTTGAATATTTTAAGAAGAGGGCGTGGAAAGAAAGAAATATTAAAAATTAGCTATTAGCTAATTTTTGTTCAACATTTTTCTACACAATTACTGATTATTTTAAGCGTTTAGATATAATTTTTATTATAAAATAATCATCAAATTATTTATTCTGGTAGTTCTATAGTTGTTTTCCCCTCACTTTAAAATAAAAATTGAAGTCAGAGATACAATAACATGATAAATATTTTCCTTTAGAACAGTGCTTCGCAAACTTTCGATGTTTACGGCCTAATTTTCAATGACAATTCTCATGCCTCCCGTCCTACAATAACAATTTATTGAATCAAAAATATTGCACTTAGTATCTAAAGCTATAATATGACTTTAATTATAAAAGATACAAATTAAGTATTAAATATTGTATATAATTCTGTACATGACAAGCCCCTGAGTGTCACTAGCAACTTGTTTTTGATTTAGTATTGATAAATTAAGTATCAAATACATTGTACACTACTGATACATTTTTAAAAAATATTATATCAATGTAAATGTGTATTTTATTTTTCATTATGTCACAGTGTGTTTTATTTTGATTCATTTCAGTAAATTAATATTTTTAAATAATTCTTTATTTTGGACTTTTCGATATGCATGTACATCCTTAGAGGGGCACGCCCCACAGTTTGAGAAAAGCTGCTTTAGAGTGAACATTTAGTCAATCCACACAAAAAATAATTGAAAAGAATAATCTTAAAGCTTCTAAAATGAAAATAATGTGAACTTGTTTTGGCAAGTAGTTTTTAAAATGATTCAATACATTGCTTGTACCAAAAAAGTTTTAATTACCTATTTTATAGGAGCTCTAAGATGATATTCTGTAATTAGATCCTTATATTAATGTCGAATAAATGCATAATAATTTAGTTTTTAGCGCATCAAAAAGGCTGTAGATCACTTAAGTTGAATTTCGGACATACAAATAATAAAAAATATTTAAATATTTGATTCCTTACAAATACAAAAATTTAAAATGGTTTTAAAAGTCAACAGAACCTTTATAGAAACGGCGTTTCCTGATTTGGAAGGAGAAAGTGGGAGGAGCTAAACTGGAGAGTTTCGGCGGTAACTGAAATTCAAGTCCAAATTCATGCTAGCAGACGAGAGACTCGTCTGCTATTGGTCGATAGGGATCAGTGAGCAAAGACTCTATTGGCTGTCCTGGTGTCAGTTTTCTTCGTCAGCGCTCGCTCCATCTTTAAATAGACTTATTTACTCACTAATCCTTAGGCGTGATGGTAAAGAGTTCGCTCTATTTTTATTTATTACTTACTTAATTTTGAACCAAAACTTTTCAAACCTGAGAGATATATACAAAAGCTGTTATAAAGACTTTTTAATAAATTTTTTGTAATAATATAAATTTGTTTATTTTTTATTAGATGATATCATTATTTACTTTGGCTTTATTAATTAAGATTTGATAAAAAAAAAATAGGAGTCGTTTCAATTCAATCTTTCTCATGTTTATACTTTTTATTTATAATGAATATCTTTATGAAATCAAAAATTAAATAAACTAATATAATGTATCATAACGACTAACTTTGGTTTCAACTTTCTTTTTAAGTATTTTCCCTTCCTATGAATTTTCTGCTACAGACTTCATATTCGATTTACTACAAAATCAGAACAATTAAACAGATAAATAAATATAGGTAATAAAAATATATCTTGTTTCAAACAAATTTACAACAATTATTAACCAAGTCATCTAATATATATTTTTTATTCGAAACAATCTTCAATGAACTTAAGAATAAAATATCAATCCGGATAAATGACACATTATTTCGTAAAAACTGACTTACGTCATTAAGGTTCAAATGCAATATTTTGTTTCAAGAGAAAATTATTATCCACCAAATAATAACGAGAAGAGTTTGAATATTCTTTGTCACCAAAGCCATTAAGAACTTTGAAACAACAGAAACAGAATAAAATATATCAAGAGTTAAACGCTAACTAGCACTTTTACTCTTCATGGTTCTTTTTTATTTCAAAGCATTACTTTTATTTAAATTTTTGTCTTGATAGCTTTTAAGACTGCAGTGAACAAAGCCATTTTTTTTTCCTTTTCCTAAATAATAAACTGACTTTTGCAAGACATTTTCTTAAATTACAAAGAAGAAAAGTGAAACTAAGTGAAGTAGGATATGTGTTATATTATGTATTGCAAGAACATATACTGTAAGAAATTGTGAAGTATTTTGAAACGCACAGTACATTATTTGCACTATAATGTTTTAAACAAAGCTTTTATTTTCATAACGTATATATCTTTAAAAAAATACAATTCTATAACCTAATGATATTTGTAGACAATACGGAAAGCTGAAGAAAATAGAAAATATTATATAAGCAAATAATAATAACAATAATAAACTGAAAAACTGAAGTTAAATAATTTTGATCTAAATATTTTCAGCACACATTCTGAGTTTATATACATTACATAAACTAATACAACTGTACTGCGATATGAATTTTGTTTTTCTGAATACTTTTATTTGTTTTATGGGAACAATTTATAAACTAAATAAATGAATTGCTTTTGAATTGGATATGGTTTATCCCCACTCTTACAAATGTTTTTCAGGGAATGATTATGAAAGTTATTGTTTATATATTTAAAAATAAATTTGCTTTCAATTGAACTATTATACTCTTAAGGAAATTTGGTAAGAATTTCAAAGATTTTTTTCATGTAAGTTTCTGTATAAACTGTACATTTGTATACATGACAAATTGAACAAACACGTGAAAGTGATCAGTTGACTTGAAGTTTAAGCATTTCTTCATTAAACATGATTATATTCATATATATTATACAAATATTAAGCGCATTATGAAGAAAAACATTGTAGAGAATACATGGATGATTACATCTAAGGTATATTATCTAAGGTATTGTATTATTTTTTTTCGGAAAGTATACGGGAATCAGTTCATATGTTAAATTTGAAGAGAAATTTTAAAAGTTGGAGTACCACTTAATACTACATTGATTTTATGTACACGGAGATAAATTTAGATTTACGTTAAATTTGTAAGAAACATGCTAACAAAAATTATGGAAATTTTACACATATTAACTACATATGTACCCTAAAAGCAACTTATAATTGTACGTTTCATTATCTCTGCTATATATTCAACTTTAACAAGTTAACATTTAATCACAGAAACAAAAATGGAAAATAATATAATTTTCACAATTTTAATTGTAGCTGGAGGAAATTTACACCCCCTTGATAAAACACATAGGAAACTAAATCATAAAGCTGATGTGTTAATAAATTAACTTATTAATACAATTAACTATTTTTCAAAAATTTTATTCTCAATATGAGTCAGATAGTTTCGCGAAGGTAATACAGTTTCTAAATTGCATATTTTGACATTCTTTTTCGATTCCTCATAAACCAGTGAATTCTTCTCCTTTTAATATAAGTTTCTTACAGTTTGTGGAGAAAAGTACAAAGTTTAAATTAGCAGAAAAAGTTTTTCTATATAATTAATGTATTTTTTTAAATAGAATAGAGTATGAATAGAAAAATAATAATAATAACAAAAAAAAATACTTTATAGTTTTCCTTCTGTTACGCACAAGATATGCTTTGAAAAACTTATAGGTCGATCGTATATTTTTTTATAAAATTAAAGCTAAAAATTGCTTGTATTCTGTAAATCCCCAACTTTAAATTTATCTCACATATTTTAATATTTTTTAAAATAAAAATATGAGATTAATAAGGAAAAATCATTATTCTTTTCCTATTAATCATACAAAATAAATTCTACTGATCCCACCCCAAAAATTGTGGCATACAGAATACAGATCTACAAGTACATTATGCATATAAAATATCATGGCTCTGCAACGGATACATTTTTTTTAATATTGTGCAAAAGGGAGAAATTTATTAATTAAAAAAATAATTTAAAGATTAAATTTTAATTTTTTTGAATTAGAATAAACCTCTTTGCACTTAAAATATATCAATTCATAAATTGAGGCTTTTTTTTCCATAAAGAGAGATCATGCATATTTTTTTCTCGTTTTCAGTGTCTGACGAGCCTATTTTGTGAGAGAGATAGACGCGATTTCCGTCATCTTTATTCACGCCTAAAAAAATCACAAATAACTGAAAAATACTTTATTTTCGTTTCATGATATCTAGCCGATTAGCTATTCGAACATCACATATTGCTTCATTTAGACTAAAATCAACTGTTGTTTTGGAAGATCCTGTCATTTTTGCCCAATAATTCTAAGTTGTAAGATTCTTGTATTTCTATACAAATTTTTTTTTAATAATTTAGGTAAAGATAGCTCTGTAACAGAATATTAAACTACATTTATAACAAGATAAGCATAATAATGTTACATTTGTTGTAAAATCAATTTTTTGTGAGATTTTGTACTTCAATAAATAAATTACGAAGAAGCAGCATATAGGAAGATTTAGACCATCGCTTCATTATTTAATGAATGAGTTGAGTTTGGTGTTTTATGGCGCAAAAGCCAGTTTTGGCTATACTGCGCCAGACATTCATAGTTCTGTGGTCTGGACGGTAAAAGAAGAAAAGAAATTGGATGACAAGATGGAGGGTCGAACATAGAGAAGGATCACTGGGGTACCCCGGGGTCGTGACACCCGTGTTTACCAAAGATAGTAAACCCCTCGGGAAAAGGAAAATGATTGGGACACCCATATCCACCTAAAGAAGGTGAGCCTCCTGAGGGGTTTATTTAACGAATGATAACAATGTTATATAGTCCTATATCATATAGAATATTAAGAGCATATTCCAAATTCAAAAAGAGCCTGCAGAGTAAAGGGTCAAATCAGATGCCTACTTCATCACACGACCGGGATCTAAAACTACGAGGTAAGTCGCCAATAGACCTTATGTTGCTTAAAAGGGCGAGTTACTGATAAAACAAATAACGAATAAAAAAATTCCAAACAAGCTAACGAAAAATTTGTTTATTTACATTTTTCTAAAGGTTAAATCTTTTCTGACATTTACATTTTTTATTGCAGTAAACGTAATTATTGTCAGATTTTACGCTAATTATTACATTTATTTTTGCTTTAAAATGTTCTTAACATTTTATATTAATTTTTTTAAATGGTTTTCAAAAATTGATTTTTCGAACCCTCAAAGGCACTAGTTCCTCCCTTCACCCTTAAATAGAGAATGATCCAAATATAGCTTATTGTTTAAATATCATTCAAATCCAAAGTTGTTTGAAAAATATTCCAAAACAGTATAGAAGATTATGCATTATATTAATTTGAGTGCACAGTTAACTTCAAAGCATATACAATGCTCTTTTTTCTTATAGCTTTTTTTAAAAAAATATTTTTCTATTTAGTTTTTCTTAAATAATTACAGGATAAAAAAAATCAACATTTTTGTCACAAAATGTTACACTTTTTTAAAAAAAGCCACATAGCAAGTTCAACGGTTATTAACAGTTTAAAGCATCATGCATAATCTTAACCCATTTAGCGGCTATTGTAATTTCCATTTTGTACATTTTCTACATCCTCTGTTATAGGAATTTGAAATTTTAGATTCAAGGATATTAATGGTTAATATATATCTAAAACAATGCTTTGTTAAATTGATCTTTTGTGAAACTCTAATTGACCTTTTGTTTTAACCTTTGATTTACCACATTATGATTTACTGCAGTTTTTTCCATGCATTAAGTTTTTTTGAATCACGACATTGAGAAGCAAGGGATATACATAAAGAAAATACTCAACTTTGGGAACTTTAATCCGTTAGAGCTAATTAATTAATTAAATATATTCAACTAAAAAATTAATTATACACACTGTTCCCTTAAAGGAAAAAAACAAATCGTTTTATAAGGTCTTCCTTAACATACAGAAAAAAATAAGACACTTTCCTTTTAAGATTAATTACTTTTCTAATGAAATGTCTAAAGTCCACTAATCTTAAGTCTACTAAAATGACTATCTTCACAATCCGCTGAAAACGCCGTCAGCTGAAAACGTAATTTCTACTATAAAACTATTCGCCTTCCCCGATGAAATACTCATCATAGAACCCGTGTTGCCATATACCTTGAAAGAGTTGATTTAAAAGAATATTCCTGCTAAGTATCGTCAGAGTATTCGTAAAAATGATTATTCTATGCAATTTTAAAGTGAACGGTACTTATAAGTACTGTCGGTTGATAAAGGGTAAATCTATATCTCTCTCTACATAGGGGGTCCCAGGATTATTGAGATGAATGTTAAACCAAGATAGGGAACATCACAAGAATTCAGATTTGCCTCACATGGTTGGAAACGTCATGGGATAGTAGTATGACAGTTACAAGAAACACAAGACTGAGGTTATCTGAAATATTTATTGGTGAAAGCTGAGTCATGCCGGGGGTTCGAGTCACTTGTGTCCTGCTCTCACTATGCATATTACCTCGTAATGATTCATATTCACACAAATTGTGACATCCAGTGGTCCGATGCATTTCTTTGTGGATATGTTTCATGATACGATATTTCTTCTTCTCGTGAATTTACCTCTGCCAATATGTAAAACAGTTGCATATCTGGTAGTTCGGTGCTCGTAAAATGTTTCATACTGCTCTGCGGGAGATGAGTATTTGATACCCCCCCCCTTTGGTGACCGTATCTTTGATTGTCAGCGTGAGCTAGAAGTGTAGGGTTTGTAAAAGGAATAGACATTTTAAATTCTTAATATGACTTTATTAAGAA
>BMAV01027575.1:213327-294057 GCA_019973955.1 Trichonephila inaurata madagascariensis | reverse complement strand
TTTTATTTAAAAATTCTAAGAAATTTTGTCATTATATCCGTGATTGTTTTTCTAATTGAAATTAAAAAGCAGTCAAAATGACTTCCTTGAGCAATCTAGTGTTAAGACACTTTTTTCCAACCTAGGTTTTTAAATAATTATTCAAAAAGAAAAAAATCTAATTGGATAACTTTTTTAAAATATTATATGGGAAATGGTAATAAGCTAATTATATTTTAAATGTAATTAGGTAATAATTAATTAACTTTGTATTTGTTGAAAATTAAACTTAAATTTAAACTATGAATAGAATAGATAATAAACTGTAAGTATTACAAGAAAAATGTCAAAGTTGAATAGGCGTATATATATGAAATGTCTCTGCTGGAATCAAACATGGCACGGCTAATTTATTCAGCTGGAGGCAATTCATCTTGTAGATATTTATAACAAATAGCACTTTTGTATTGAAAAAAATTTAAAAAAAAAACAACACTGGTAAACATTTTCAACAAAGCACAAATTATTCATTCGGTCCAGATTCTAACTTATTTTAAATAAAAATATTGTTAACAGGTTAAAAAGAGATTTTTATTTATCCTAACATGTCCTTCGCATGTAAAACTGAATGTTATTAATAAATTATTAAAAATGTTCATTGGTCATTTTAAATTATTCGAATACATTAAAAATAAATCATATATCCAATTCCCTTTGCGTTGCAATCTCATCATTGAAATTTTAAAATATAGAAAAAATACATGAATTATGTATTTTTTTAAAATTCACTGAATTGCTGTATTTAATAGATAAAAACCATTTAGCATGATAACATTCTAGTTTCTTTTCGCTATTGTTCAATCATTCCATCAAGATAAAACTTAGATCTTTGATCGATTAAGAACACATTAAATAGTGCTCTTTTTAGATCCTGTGTTATAACGTTTGATAAATGGCCCTTCTTACCGTTTTCGATATCATCATCTATCATGATCGTGTAAAGAAAAAATGCCTTCCGTATTATGTTTTCTCTGGCTACTTAATTAGCAATTGTTCTTAATTTAAACTTCTAATGTTTTTATGCACTTTTTTTCTCTTAACTTCAAACTACTTTAACATCTCTAGTATATATGATGTATTAAGTGAAATAGTCGATCAGTTTGCAATTAATTATCCAATATCAATGTTAATAAAGTACATTGATTTTTAGTATATTGGATAGATTACCATTTGTTAAATTATCAATTGAAATATGACGTGTAATAAAAAAAATTGTATAAACTTTGAAAATTGTGTCTATCTCCTTTTTCAATTATTACTGTTTCGGTTTTTCTCTTTCTTTTCATGTTGGGGATGTGTAACAGTAGTTATCTCTTTGTAGAATTTTTTTTTTGTTTTTTTGATTAAATTTATTTTTATTTTTTAACACTTATACACATTTATTCTACTTAATTTTGTTTCAATGTTCCGGATCTGAGTATAAGTGTTACTGAAATTTACTAAACAGAGGATATAGTGAATGTAATTTTACTTTATTACAGCAATCAGTGTCATTCTTTTCAAAATAAACTTATCCATTAGTAAATATGGCATTCCATTTAATATAACCATTTATCTTTATGCACATTTTGGTTATCTTGCTAGCATTTACTTAAAATGAAACGTTTTTTCTTTTTTTTTTCAATTTCTTTTTCTTAATATAGTTAATTAACTTATAAAGTATTCGTGTCTAGAATCTTATATATTTTTATGCAAATTTTGGTGTCAGTGGCTTGTGTTTCAAATTTCAATCGAATCTGATCATTACATCCAAATAATTTAGGGAAAAGCTGTTAAGTATATATTATGCACTATACTTCTTTTACGTGCACGATTCATATAATTGCTCGCATTTTCTTCTTAGAATGAAGTAATTGAGATAATTCACAATTTAGTATATCCCAGAATAATTCGATTCTTACCTTAACATTGAATATTTCTTAAAGCACCAAATATATAAATTTTGGGGAATATTACAATTTACCCGTATTCGTCACTGTATCATAATAATATTAGTCTTTCAATTATGTTTTTGCATTTACAGAGGAAATATTATCATTTCACGGAAAAATATTCTGAAAAAGCTTTATTTGAAATAGAAAAGTTTTCTTTTCATTGAATTCTTAAGATACATTAATTTAAAAATATGGAATCTATTTGAAGTTTCCATAACACAATAAATTAAAAACAAATGAGTTTTACTTGATTTTAAAAAATGAAGATTATTCCTAATCTGAGTTCCATATTAGAGAAGCTCTATTCCATAGCTAATTAATTAAGTTAATTAAGTTACATGATTAATATCATTTTCTTTTACATTTTAACTTTTAAAATTGATAACAATTTTATCCAAATACGATGAGATTTCTGGAAATTATAAGCATTGTTTAATTTTATTTTTACAACAGTGCATTGATTCATAAATAGCCTTCCATATTCCACACGTCTTATTGCAACTAAGCAATACCAAAATCTCTATCAAACTATTAAAGCAGTACCTTTCAAACTTTCGATATTCGCGACCCAATTTTCATTCATAATTTTCATGGCCCCCCCCCCCCCTCATATAATAACAATGTATTGATGCAGTAATAATATACAATACTTTGATGCTAAGGCTACAATACGACCATAATTATAAACTGTATTAATCATCAAGTATTCAATTTTGTATGCAATTTTTTGTTTTTTTTTTGTTTATGATAAGCCCATGGAAAAAAATCACTAGAAATTATTTAACTTGTACTTAACTTACTATTGATACTTAGCATCACATACATTGCGCCCTACTGATACATTTACTCGTATAAGTATAGTATATCAGAGTAAATGTGTATCTTTTTTTTGTGATGTCAGAGTATATTTTATTATGCTTCCGATTAGTAAATCGATAGCTTTTTAAATAATCTTTTATTTTCGATTTTCGATATGCTCGCGCCCCCCTTGTAGGATTCTCATGCCCCCGTAGGGGACGCGCCCCACAGTTTGAGATACACTGGATTAAAGGAAGTGAAATTAGTTCATATGATTTCTTAAAATATTAATTTACTTCTAAATAAAAATCGATATGAAAATAACTAATCTGCATGCAAGTGGGTATATGTAACTGAATTTTTATCGACATTCCTAATTTATTTAATATAAATTCCAGATAATGTAGAATTTTCCTTAAAAGTTTATAATTTATAAAGATTTTAAAATAAAGCTCCCAGTGTTAAACTACCACCTCGAATACTTAACGAGGGAACTACATATTTTAAGGTTTGATATATCTTCAATTATTTTTACGCCAATCAATAAAACATTCCTTAAAACAAATAATATAAATTATTTTTTAAAGTCCATTCCTACTTTGAATGGATGAATACAAAGTATTTTATTAACGATTGAACATTTGAACAAGATATGTATATATATATATATATATATATATATATAGGGAAGAGAATGAACTAATAGTAGGAACTGAAAAAAGAGCATGATTTTATGTTGTAACAATGTACACCAGGTTTGGCTAGTTTGGCTGAAAAGCAGGTTTTCGACACCAACTTTTGTCATTGTTTTAACAGTTACCTTGTTACAACAATAGAGACGAATTTAAATTAGCGTCGAAACCCGGTAATTAATTTAATTAATATTTGATAAAACTGTATTAACATCAAGTGTCATCCACTAAAAGTTTAAAAAATATGTGAACTTGATTGGATGAATAGAAAGTATTTTACTAACGATTGAAAACTTAAATAAGATAAATAAATATATATATATATAGAGAGAGAATGAGTTAATAGTAGCAATCGAATAAGGAATCATCATCAAAAAACAAACAAAAAAAAAACACTGAATAAATACAAGCATTAATGGGCAAACCAGTCCGCATTTTTTACATATTGCCATATCAAAACTTTTATTGTCTTCTCCCAACGGCTTAGGAAGTAGTCAAAGAATTTATTTATGTGGAATCATCTAAGGAATCATCCCTTAATTTCTAATTAATAATTATCTGTTCCTTTATCATGCAAGAATAAAACATGGACAAAAAAATCCAAGAATAACTTATTTTATTTTGTAAATAATTACTCTGATCCTTCAAAAAATAAATTTTATTGAATTAGAAATAAGTTAATTAACAATTTCATTAAAGCCGAAATTAATAACAATAAAAATGTCATAAAATAACGTAACTAAAGAAAAAGGGTTTTAAAAGGATTTGAAAAAGCTCGCTTCTTCCTAGGAAATGGGAATTAATTTTTTGTATTGTTTCCTTGACCTTCTTTTTATTCAAAATATAAAAAAGGAAAATAAAATTTATTTGATTATAAAAAGTATCTGAACTTTTCTGATGAAATTTTAAACCAGTTCTGCTTTTTTAGAAACATTGAAATTTTGTTTATACGAGATAAATCTATCATTTCACAATAAATAAAAAAACCTGACTTTTTTTTTTGTATTTTTCATTTTTTTCCCCTTAGTGTTAAATAAACAGTTCTTTCTATCCAGGTTTTAAATTCACTTTTTATACGTAACATCATGTAATGATTTTGTTTATTATTATTATTATACTCGAAATATGTTTTCTTAAATTCCAAAATCATAAATTTCAAATAAAATTATAAGCAACATCTGGGATCTTAGTCCATTTTGTTAAAAAGAACAAGAAACGAAATAAGATTAGTTGAAAAAAAGACAAGCTGTAGTTTGAATGGATACTTTTAAAATTTAATAATCTTGAAATAAAAAAAAATAAAATAAACACTAGGTACTATTTTTATTATTTTTTGGTTTTAGAGAGCAGACATGATAAATGAATTTAAAACTTTATTAATTAGACAAGTTCGATCACAAATTGAAATACATTTCTATTTTTATAGATCGAACTTAGAGCTCTATTTACACATTTTTAAATTACATTTAAATATTTAATTTAATAAAATTTTGATCAGATTTTTTATTTTAAATTTGTATTCTTATTTTAACCGTTAAATGTTATTATTTTCTTCTACTTATCAATAAAACAATTACTATTAAATAAAACAATACGAGAGTTCTTTTTCAGTCATCAAATGTTAAATATAACGCAAAAAAACCCTTTTTTTTTTAATAAAAAAAATATGACTCTTTTTTTTTTACTTTTTGTTTTGGAAGTTAAATTTCTTTTAGTCTTGATTTTTATGTAATTAGTAACTTAGATGATAATTCATTCAATGATAAGAATAATTCGTTTCAAATGATATTTGTTATATATATGCTACTTAAGCCATATTAATTTAATTATTAAAATGAAACATAAAATTTGAGTAATATAATTTTAACCTTCTTTAAACGTTAATTTTAAACTTATTCATTTACTAATCAACTCTATAATTTAACATTTTTTATTCAACAACAATGATATCAATTTTATCCAAATCTGATGGAAACTACATTAATGTTTACAAGTATTTATTTTTTATGTTAACTGTATAAATCTCTCTTTAAAAGCTTTGTTTTGTAATTAAAATTAATCACTGATTTGAATAAAATAATCGCATTATTTTAACTTAAATATTTCATTACACATTTATAAAAATCCAGCTTTTAAATTACTTGGAATTAATAAAATGTATTTATAAAAGGTAAGGTAATGTATTTAAGCTAATATTTCTGTGAATATATCATTAACTGATTTAAACCTGTCTGTAAAATTACAAGAAATTTATATCCCACATAGTAGGAAATGCAGGTAATACATACAAAACTTATTAACGCTGAGAAAGCCTTGGAATAGAAGAAGAAAAAAAATATCTCGTTTTCTTTTTTTTTAAAAAAAATAAATCAAGCTTGGTTCATTTCCTTCTAATTCTAAAAGGAATAGATTTCCACTGAGGATTTAAATTTGAAGCAGTTTTTTTCTATCCCTAATAAGAGCCAAGTATAAGTTTCAACTGAACGAATTAATTTAATCAGTTTAAAGTGTTTGTAGACTTTTTTAAAAGAAAAGAATGCGAATTTTACAAATTAAAAAATTTACTCGAATAACATGGTAAGCGTTACATAAATGTAACAATGATTGCGCTGTTATTGAAATTGAATAATGAAATCTGCACATAGAGTAAATGAAAGCAAACATCCAACTGTGTGCCAATAGCATTTAAATATTGAGTTAAACTGAGTAAAAAGGCAAGTCCCACAGAGTAGATCACAATCTAGATATATCCAGAAAAAAAATTACTCAAACTGGGAAACTGTTGGAATGAAAACAAATTCCTTCTACCCTACTCAGTCACGACATAGCTCATTCTCTGCGGGTACTAGAGGCAATAGAATCCCACGCCGGTTTCAAATCCCACCACTGTTTCCCTATTCCAAACTCGACTTCTAAATGCATACAATTCCAACGGCACCGCGAGAAGTAGAAAGGAGTATAAATTGGTCATGCCCAGCTTTCTTGCTGTCTTTCTGTCTTCTTGGTATCGATCTTTTACAAAGAAGGAAGGAAGAAAAAAAAAAGAAGAAAGGAACTTGGGTAAACTTTGAAGGGTTCTCTCCTTGGGACTTGGAATTTATTTTTCTCTACATCTTTTGCAGGATATTAAATGTCTGAAGAAAATGTTCTCATTTTGCACTCGGGTTGCACGAGGTTTCGTTCCTTTTCTGTGTCACGTAGCGGTGCCAGTTTTCTTTATTGTTTCTCTTCGAGATCAAACTGGATCATTTGTGCTCTTGGTATGCATTTGTGAAAAGTGACTGGGGAATTCTAATTATGCAGAGAAGTGGAAAAGTAATAGTGTGTAACTTTTCTTTCGGCAGAAATAATGAAGGAAAGTGTTGTTCATTGCAATGCAAATGGTTTTTGCAAATCATGTCACTGTAATTACTGAGTCGAGTTCTGAAAAATGAGATACAAAAATATTTGGAAACCTTTTATTGAAAATAAATGCTAAATTCCCACCTTTAAATTTTCTACTTATTTAAATGTTATGTTACGGAAAAATCCAAGTTGATTAAAAGGCTAAATGATAAAAACTAAGAAACTCTATATGTAATTACTGTTTGTAATTTAAAAAGCTTGGTGATTGAATCGAATTTTTTAAAAAGTTGTTTTTACTATTAATAAGCATGAATTCTTCAGACATTACCATTTCATATCATAATGTTACTTGAATAAGCACAAGCAATATCGTTTCTTACAAAAAACGAATTGCATTCAAGTAGTTAATATATTAAAAATTATAGAGCTTCCTATGAAATTATGTATATATTAGAATTATATTGTTTAAATATTATGTCAGCATTAAAAATATCGATGTGTGAATTAGTTCTTTATCTGACTATTATAATGAATGCTTAGTTTTCTTCCAACGTTTATTTTAAATTAAACTGATTACTGATGAATATTTTTTTAAAGAAATTTCTCAAGATTATAGAAATATCTCAAACATCTTAACAAGTTTTTTTCCAATGAATATCAGTATTTCTTTTAAACTTTCCTTACCCAGAAGAGAATTTATATTCTTTATATGTGTAATCATTGAAAATTCCATTTTAAAATAGATTTTTTCTCAATCCTACTAATTTAGCTTTTCAATACTTCCCCATATTTTCAAGTAATCAAAATATAAAATTTTAGGTATTAATTGGAATTAAGCTATAAAAGATACGGTTTTTAGACTGAAAATGAGGATAAAATCTTATAATAATAAAATTAAAGAATTTAGTAGAAATAAGATAGTTATTTCAATTTATGCCTTTAAAATAAAAAATTAAAAAAAAATTAAAGTATCACCATTTGTATTCCTTACATTATTTTAATAATAAATTTGAATTAATTTAATTAATGTAATAGTTCTTGAACTTCATTGATTTCGTGTGACCCCAATTTTAGAAAAAACCATTGCATGCAAATAATTCTTATTAACTATTTTGATTTCATAGACCCACCATGTTTTATAAATATTAAAATTTTTTTCCTTGTATATTAGTATTAAAAAGGTGAAATGTACAGAATTGTTGAATTATTCTCTTTTTTTAAAAATAATTGAAAAACAGTATGTTTATTTTAAAGAGACTTAAGTAATATGAACTTTTTTTTTAGAAAACATATTTTAACTGCTGTTTGATGCGTGATATCTACTAACAAATGCTAAACTTTTCAGCATGCTTATAAATTTAAGGCAGAAAATAACAAAATTTTAATTTACATAATGTCATAACTTCACTCAAGAAATACCTCAAATTTTCCTAATTATATGTGTAGTAAGAAAAATTTACTTAAGTAATTTTAGTTAAGTAAGTAATTTACTTAAGAAAATTAATATTGCCTATATTTTAAGCAATACATTATGCATCCTTTATTATTATTATTTTTTTCTTTTTACTTCATACCAATTGACAACATTTTATATACTTTACGGTTTTTGATCTATACAAGCCTTCAATTAATAATATACATTAGAGACCAGAAGTTGGACGTGTGCTTTATTCAAAACCAAACCTCTCAATAGCAGCAAAGTTGCAGATTTCAAGCTTTCATTGGACAAAAAGAGTTCTTTATCGAATATACCTCCTCTCAATGCGACCGAACTGTTCTCACTTTACTATTGAAATTGGTAAGGCTTTCAATTAATCTAATTAACGAACCTTAACATCCCTTTCTCAATTCACTGTGCGCTTTGTTGCATTTCATTAGAACTCGGTGTTTCGACCGGCTTCATTATCGATAATCTTGGAAGAGAGTTAACGGTTTCAGAGAGAAGGTTAAACGTCATTTGATAGCATTCATGGGGTGCAGATGCGAATGAATTTCATTGACGAGCCCCAAACACAAGAGGGGAGATAGCAGCACTGTTTGCCCGAAGATGGTGAATTGTGAGATCACTCTGCATTTGTGTAATCTTATGCTTAGTTCTCCCCTCCAAAAGATTCTTAGTATCATTAACTGAAGAGAGCGCTGTTGAGATAATATTACACAGGTACTAATATACGGTTTTAGTTCTTGTAAGTTTTAAAGATAGAAACTTTATGAAGTTCTTACCCAATTTTGCACGTCTTTGGAACAATGATGGGGAGTTTAATAAAAGTTGTATTGTATGCGTGCGATGCTGCTTAGAATGGAAGTTCGAAAATTCTTAATGTTAAATATTTTATTTCAAGGAAATAGAGATTTAAATGAACTATTGTAACAATTTATTAAGTACTGGTATTTTTCTGCTTGCTTAGTAATATCCTGCATTAATTTCATAAAGAATCAACTATTTACCTAACTTAGGATCAACATTTATGCATTACACGGTAACAATGATTTTCCTTATATATGAGCCGATCTTAATTATATTTCAAATTTAACACTCTTCATTTATATATACTATACACTTGATACAAGTAAATCAAAGGAGATGAAACTCGGTGTAAGGTCGTGGTGTAAGGGAGTGTGAGCCAAACGGTTTTGACTGCGAATGAAATAAAATTCCATACCATAAGTCAGTGCTTCTCAAACTTTAAACATTTGTGACCCAATTTTCAACTATAGTTTTCATTGCCCCCTCCCATGCAAAAATAATTAATTAAAAGCAACAAAAATGCACTTTGACACTAAATCTACTATATTACCTTAACTACAAACTGAACAAATTATCAATATAAGTGTTAAATTTTGTATATATTACTTTAGAAGCCCAGTGACTGAGCGGTAGTGTATCCCGCTTCTGCACCACAGGTTCAGTGTTCAAATTCCAGGCTGAGCAAGGTCGACTCAGCCTTTCATCCCTTCAGTGGGTCAATAAATGAGTACCAAGCTTGCTCGGGAACTGAACTCTGGGAGTTTCGCGTCAGACTGACCAGTTGACCGTAACATCTGCACATGCACCCCAGCGCCCAATGTTACGCAAACTGAGATAGGCACAGTAGGCCTTGGCCTTTATGGGCTCTTGCGCCATCGTTTTCATAGTCAAATCGTTTTCTAAGGTCTTCATTAACATATAAAAAAATAAGACACCTTTTGACATTAACTGATTTTTCGGAACAAAAATGAAAATCTTCTCAATCCGCTGAAAACGCAATTTCTGCTATAAAACTATTCGCTTCCCCACTAAAATACTCATCATAGAATCCGTGCTGCCATATATCTTGGAAGAGTGGATTTAAAAGAATATTCTTGCTAAGTATCATCAGATTATTCATAAAAATGGATATTCTGTGTAATTTTATAGTGAGTGGTACTTAAAAGTAATATATATATATGTCGGTAGATAAAATATTAAACTCAGCAGTTCTACTGAAAGAGCACCGACAATCATGCCGCAAATGCTAACATTTTATATTATAAAATATAGCACAAAAACAATGTTTTATAATATTGAAATAGCTACTAATTTATAATATTAGATAACGTAACTAATAATGTTCCACAACTGGCGGAATTGTAAGACGTACGGTTAAGCTCCTGAATATATTCTAACCCTTAAATGTTGATAGCTTACTTTCTATTTTATTAGCATACAACAAACAGGCGGCGTCTACGTAATTCTAATAATTTGCATATGTTTCTCTTTTATGTTTGTTTTTCAATAGGAGCTGTCATTAGTTTGTTCAGCATCTGTATCTACATTTGTAATGCTGTAAAAATGTTGGAAAGTTGTAAATGTTTAGAAAAGTGAATTGCTGATATGCAAATAACACATTATATTCTACTTTATATGTACACATTCAAACTCGTGTGTGTGTGCACAGAATACATAAAACTTGCAGATCTTTTAAAATTTAAGAAAAGTTATTTATATTTTATTCAATAAAATTATTAGTTATTATTATTTTTAATATTTCAATAATATATGAAAAATAAACTGCATTAATATACTAATAACAAATGAGTTAAATGGACTATTGCATTTTATTTTACTCGATGTTTAGTATTTAAAACATAATTTAAACTTGATGAGTCTGTTTCTCTTACATTTACGATTTATGCTAATTAATGAATTTGTATCAAATTTTTTTGATAATACATTTACACAACTTACTTTTTACAATATTAGAGTTTTAAATTTTATTGTTTGAAGTTCGATTCACATGGGTCAGTAACTATTTTTACAACTGTATCGTGGGTGTAAAAAGTGTTTTTTTACTAAATATAGTAATCTCTTAATGCTTTTTTTAAGAAAATAAATTATTTGTTAGATTTTTGAAAATGTTTCGTTTATTATTATATACAAAGTGAAATCCTTTCGGTTCAAATTATTGAAAATATATTCAGCTTTTATTTAATGTATATATATATATATATATATATTATGCTAAATTAAATTACAATCGTAATTGCATATTCATTACTAAAAAAAAAGTATTAAGAGCATAGAAGTAGTTGAGTTTGGTGTTTTATGGCGCAAGAGCGAGTTTTGGCTATACTGCTCCAAACTGTCATAGGTCTGTGGTCTGGACGGGAAAAGAAGAAATTGGATGACAAGATGAAGGGTCGAAAATAGAGAAGGATCACTGGGGTACCCCGGGGTCATGACACCCGTGTTTACCAAAGATACTAAACCCCTTGGGAAAAGGAAAATATCAATAGGGTACCTCGGGATTGTGACACCCGTACCCACCTAAAGAAGGTGAGCCCCCTGAGGGGAGAGCATAGGAGTAAAATGAATTTTTAAAATAATGATCCGAAGACTTCAGAAAAAATAACAAGATAATATAGTAAAATCAAGGGACAAGTTATTAAAAAAAGTAACTAAATACAAAATTTGTAAAAAATAATCATTTTTATAGCAGTCTCTGTCTCGAGCCAATTTATTTTAACTTCCTGATATACATTTCTACCCGTTTTAAAATAGACGACTATGTGATAGTTCGAATAACTTTTATGATCTGTTCCCGTAATATATAGAGTATTTTAAACTTTGTATACGATTCAAAGTAAAATGGAACCTATGCAAAACGGCTATAATATTTTTTATTCCTTCAATGCACGATTTATACTGAAAGTAATCCAGCAGTACAGAATCCTGAAAGTAATCCAGCGGTTCAGTCTTAAACTGACTGAATGATCAAAATGGGAGCGCATAATCTTAAACAATAAAAAGAAAATTTACGACCCGAGAAGAAGACGGCTGGGGAACAACCTCCAAAATCGTAAACATCTGACGGTTTTTTTTCCCCTTCCTTCCTTCCATTTCTTGCAAAGAGATCTATAGTTGCACTGCAATTTTTCTTTCTTCCTTGTCTATTTAAGGATAAACTTGGAAACTTTTGTTAAAGTTTATAGTCGTAAATGCCAAAAGCATCATATACATTCCATAGTAAACAAAACTGAGAAAAAAAAGGAATCGTTAAGGTTTGATCGAATTTTTGTTTTGATACTTTTTTCAAATTTGGTAAAAGGAGTATGTTTAAGCATATCTTTGCTCAAACGTGCACCGATGGTACAATATTTCAGTTTGAGGTTTTTACGTGCATATAAAACGGATATTTTACATTTTTTAAAAATGACTTTAATATTGTGATATTACATCATTTAATTCAATATTGTAATAAGGTTTTGGTACATTTTTTGTTTATCATAAATTATTTCATATATATATTAATTGACATGTATATTTATATAAATACATACACAAGCTATTTAACATGTCTATTTATAAATTTATTAATTCTATCAGGCTACATATCAATCGTATCGGAGAAAAAGGTAACAAATTCTAAATTCAAGATTGTAACCAATAATAATTAATATGATTTTATAAATGTTACAGCTGCTAGATGGGACTGCTAGACAGAATATTGTGCGGCTTTATATGGTGGAGGAACGGAAGCCACATAGATGATTCATTAGATTGCTCAAAATCTGGTATGCACCTTCAAGCGGGAATCCCTCCCAGTGCTGTTTTTTCATACATATGCAGGTAACTATATAATGTACTTACTAGAAGAATGCCTATGCACAGGAAATAAATAACATTAGCCTATAGAAGAATTATTGCTGTTTATTGAATGATTTTTGACCGCGGGCTATAAGATATATAAAATTAAAATCTTACAATATAATGGATCTCTTAGCAATCCCCAGAAATTCACGTCGGAACTGCTTGGTCTGGCTCGTGATTGGACACGGTTGTTTGGCGGAATGTCTCCATATCATTGGAATTGTTTCGAATTATGTTTGCCATCTTTGTAAATCGACAAATTCAGTAAATAAGGACTACTTCCGTCGATGTGCATTTCTTTTTGGTGAATTTGAAACGGTGTTATGCTAAGGTGCAAGAGAATTTTTGAGGTAAATGCTTCTGTTACTTCTACATTTGTACTTTATTAATTACTTGTCCTTTTGTGCTATTATACTTTGTATGTGCCTTGCCATTGAAAACGAAAATAATTCAAATTTAGAAAAATTAATAAACACGTTAGGGAAGTTGTTTAACTTTATTTGGTGAAATTCTAAATTAACGAATAAAAGTTTTACATCTAGACTATTTGAGTAATAATTAAAACTTTAGGATACCCATTCTCGTATTCAATTTTTATTCCCAATTTTTTTTTTATATAACTTTAGCTTAAGTTTTATATGGACATTAATAGTCATGATCCTTCAATAAAAATGCAAACAAGTAAATTAAATCGAGCATTATTTATTTTTGCCAAAGTTCTTTTTTAAAATTCCTATTTGTTTTAATTGTCATCAATTTATGCATACTCCATAGTTAACAAAGTATTAGATTCGTGTAAAATTACTGTAAATTTTCTATATGTAATCCTTCTAAATTGCGGAATATTTTTTCTATCTCTTATAAAACAGCAACATAAATGCTTTAAAAAAAACTGTAACATTTGTTCGGGGTTTAATCTCTGTTCACTTAGATATTGGTATATAACATAACTTTCATCTTTTGCACACCTCAACATAAGGTCTTAAGACCTGTGTGAGAAATACGTATATTTTTCAATATTAAAGGATCGGTGATTATGAATGCAAATCAAAGGTACATCGGAATAGGATATTTTGAAAATCAGGAGTATAGACTTTTTAAGGAATGAAATGATGTTCTAGATATGCTAGAAACTTTTTTTACATATTGCCTATTTTGAATATGTCAAAATATTACATTAAATTTTAAAATGTTTCACTTGATAGCTATTTAAAGGGTACAATCTTAAAATCCAATCAACTATTTCAACCAAAATTTATTCAGTGTTCCTATTTGTCACAAATCACACACATAAATAATCATTTTTTGTTGAAAAAATTTAATTTTTGAGATTTTATTACGAATTATTGGATTCTAATTAACAATTAATTCTTCCTGCTGCTTTCAAAATACAACCTCTGATAATAATGTTCCGCTAATGAAGTCAGAACGGCCGATCCGGCAACACTGGCGAAACAAAACTCTGCACATGCGTAGTGATGGTTGTTGACCATCTGCCCCCCCCCCCTTGTTCAGTTGAGTGTCCTTTGTGTTCCGTGTAGGACTTGTTTTACGAAGTTCTTGTTTAATCCGTCGGTTCTTAACTTAGAACAGGAAATTAAATGCAAAAAAGATAAATTTAAAGTTTTGTTTTAATCTTCGAAAGACACCGGCAGAAACTTATTCGAGGTTGGTATGTATTTATGAAGGGCAAGCACTGTCCATGATTTGCCCGTTTTCAAGAAGGTCGGGAAGGTGTTTCTGACAACCCCCATAGCGAAAGAGCAGCGACCTCTGTCAGTGATGAAAACATTGAGAAAGTGAGTAAAATAATCGCGAAAGATGGTCAATTATCTGTGTGCATGACAGCTGGACGAGGAATGCTGCAAGGCACATTGGAATTTTGATCCGTTTCATGAAACGTCTAAGCAGGGTACCCCAACACGCTCAACAAGGTTCATGATTTTTTGTTCAAAACAATGTTCGCCCTCAAACAGCCAATATCGTCAAACAGTTCCTGGCAAAAAGAGGGGATAATGCAAATTGAACATCCACCATTCTATCCAGACCTCAATCCACCATACTTCTTCCTATTCCAGCGACTCAAACTCCTTTTGAAAGGAAGCATATTTGACGATATTTCTGACCTCCGAAGAAACGTGAGGAGGCTTTTGAACGCCATCTCAAAAGAAGACTTCTTGCACAGATTCCAGTATTTTTATAGCAGATCTCAGTGGTGTATAGTTATAGGAGGTGACTATTTAGAAGACCAGTAAGGTAACTTTCGTTAATATTTCATCTACGTTAATGTTAGATGACTATTCACAGAACTTTATTGTCAGAGGCTGTACATTGCTCCTACATGCGCAATAAAAAAAATAAGAAACTTTGAGCTTCTCTTGATAACTTACAGTTAATATCAATAGATAATATTCCCCTGTGTGGCTTTTAAATTAGGATGATAGTAGTTATTTTATTCATTACAAATAGCTATTAATAAAATAATTTTTATCTCGACTTAAAAATTGGGTGGGGCCCATTTATCAGTTTTAAGTGAATGATTGAGAGTTTGATTTGTAAAGTTCTCAAATAAATATTCAGGAGTATTATTTAGGAAGCAAATTTCTTGTTCTATAGAAATATTTTTATTTCTTTTCGGGATAGTTTCCCCATTTGGCTGCTAATTACTTTTATTTCCTAAGAGTTGTGGCCACGGTAGCCTAGTGTCCAAGGTAACGCATTCATGGCCAGCGTGTCATAAGTTCGAGCCTAGTACCGCTTTTATCTCGCAGTATAGGGGAGTGATGCACATTAAATCTGTCGAAGTCAAACGTCCTCCCGTTAGCGTTGTGTGGAAGCTAAAAGAGGAGGGTGCCAGCTCAGGTGTCATCCTCATCACTTCATCATGGCTGAAAATTATAAGGTCCTTCACCAAAAGCCTTCGAGTAGCTGAATAGCCACGTCAATATTCAATCACTCACTCCCTCACTCTTAGAGAATGAGAACCAGACTGAAATGTAATATGTAACGGAAAAGACTGATATATAAATCCGAGGTATTAGTTTACTTCCTAGATACGTCTACTTCCTAGATACTAGGAAGTATACCGTCGTGACGAATGTCACAACAGCTTAATTTATTCGAAATAGTGTCATTATGACACATCTGCAAATATTGGTTGGTTAAATATAAAGACGAATGAATCTAGGCGAGTTATGAGGCTACTTAAGGTAAACACTCATAGAATTCCTTTGTCTAGAATATATCTTTTAAATGCATTTCATATTTAAAAGGGATTATTATCACATATTGCATTGCATATATAACATAAGGAATTGCTTTTACTCCAGCTTGTGAAAAAATTTTAGAAAAAAAATAATAAAATAGACAATTTTAAAAATTGGTAATAATTTCTATATACATATAATTAATTTAAGACATATGATATTAGAATTAATATTCATAATGAGTTTAACATATTTATACTTTAAAATATCAATATTCTAGTAGTAATTTTAAATAAAAATTCAATACATTAATATTAACTTATTTCAGTTCTGACGCATAATGCACTTTCGAATTGAATGATAGTATTTTTAATGCTATTTTGTGCTTTTCAAATATCTTTTGTTTGTGAATCGTGCTTTTCGTTTTTCTGTTATGCACTCTGTAACAGGAGATTTTTCTGTAATGAGCATTTCCTTTAAATAAAGAAATGGATTATATATGTTGGAAGCCTTCCCCGATATCTTTTTATGAAGCTCTGAGATTAATAATTTGCTTTATAACAAACATAATTTCTTCCTTTTGTAAAAGTTTTAATTTTATATATATATATATATATATATATATATATATATATATATATATATTCAATGTTATTTGAAGTAATTAATATGGATAAATTCATTTCAGTTAAAATTTTTGTATAAAAGTTAAAAACTCATTAAATCTGTTAATTTTAGAAGTTTTTTTAAGTCTTTATATAGTTTTCTTTAAAAAAAATGCCAAAATGAATTGAAACACATATGAAAAAAAATTTAAATTAAGTATAAAGCATGCAATTTATTGAGACATCAAAAAATAATTTGAAAAATACAAAATTAATTACAATATAATTCTAGGAAAATATTCATTGAAAACTAAAAGTAGCAATAAATATAAAAAAAATGAGTAATGCTTTTTGGTTTTTATAATATCATTTCTGATTTAAGATAAATTTCATCATATTCAATTTGAATAAAGGAAAAATTATTAGTTTCATCGAAAGAAAATAAACTGAAAATAATTTATAATAAATAATATCGTGCAAATAATTAAGGGGGAAGAAACATTTTTTTAAAAGTGGTTAAAAATTAAAAATAACGTTTACCCAATAATTCGTGATTTAAATAAAACTAATTAAAATGAATGAAATCATTAATTAGTAATCTTTTTTAAAAGAAATTCGGTAACGCGACATAAATTATTTCAAATTTTAATTTATTAAAGAAAGAGTTTATTTTAAAAGTAATGTCTGTTTTCAATATTATAAATTTGCAAGGGTTTTTCGATTAATAGCCAGCTACTTAACTAAAAATAATATTTTCAGAATATATATAATGTTTCTGTTTGTGGTATATAAGTATGATGAAAAATGTGCCAAAATGTAACTATAATATTTTCAATTTCTTTTTAATGAAAAGAGCAGAATTATATATTATAGCATAAAAATGTTTTCAATATTGGCAGAAAGGATTAAATTCAATGATTAAAAGATATATCTTTGGTTTTCCTACATTGGATATCATTATTGAGAAATATGCCCATTATAATTTATCTCAATTTATTATTATTATTATTATTTATTTTTTGCTGAATATCAATCGGTACACTTAAATATGAAAAATAATATTTTTTTTTTCCTTGAGCTAACTAGAGAATGAGCAAACCATATGTTTTACTTTTTAAAACCTTTACAAATTCTAAGAAATTATTTCCTTGTTACCTGTTTTTATTTCTATATATAAAAATATAAACGCATAAAACATAATTTTCTATTTCTCAAAATTATTTTGTGTTTCATTTATTCGAGTCATAATATTTAAATCAAATATTTTTCACGTATTGGATTATGCATTTTTTTAAAAGTTTGTGAATACGTGTTTCATATTTTAAAAATATGAAAAGTTTCTAAAACTTAGAGAACTTATGGTAACTCACTCTTAAAAAAAAGAAACATAAATAGAACACTTTATTGAAGTTGAACATGTCTTTGTTTTCATCTGTTAACTTACAATGTTGTGCAAAGTTACCAGCATATTTGTTAAATTGAGTGTATTTTAATACAAGAATGGTTTCGCCAATTCGAGACCAAAACAATAAATAATGCCTGAATAAACCGAATACCCATTCCCAAAAAAACATGCAGCTAAAAACCGAGACTAAATCACTCATAAATTTATAAACATAATATTCCACGAAATGCAAAGCCTTAAAAAAGAATAACAACAATTTGGAATTTAAGAGAAGGAAAAAATAAATTGTTCAGCCATTTCGCGAAGTACAGTTATATCACCTGAAAAAAATTCCAGGAAATATATTTCTTTCTGGTCCGTTGGGAAAATTCCCTTCCACGACATAGAGGCGACGCAAGAAGCACTTGAGTTAAAATTGGGTTCTTAGTCATTGGAAGCTCCGAAGAAGACTCAGTTGAAATGTTATCGTAGATCAAAAGAAACACCACGATTTAGAGGTAAAATGAAGATGCAGGGAAAATGACGCCAGGTTTTTTTTTAAATATTTTTTATGTGTCGTCTTATTTTCATATACTTTATGGAAAATAAGATTTTTTGTTCTGTAAAGAGTATTTTTTAGCTATAATTGTGAAATCAGATTTCTGAAAGGAAGTTAAGATTTTCTGCTATGTGCATTCAAGAAGTGCTATACAATTTATTGATGCTATTCTGCTAAAGTTGACTACAATGCTTCGCGAATAAGTTCTATTATATGCATAGATAAGTACGAAATATTTAGAAAAAGTGAATTTCCTAGCGAAACCAATATTTTATTTAAAAATTTCGATTTTTCTTATGAGTCATTTGATAATTTCTGATACATATAGAAAATCAATGCTTTTAATAAATTATTTTTTCTGACTTCTATAACAAACAGAATTCGAACACTTTTATATATGCTCTTGAAAGATAAATTTTCTTGAAATACATTATTTGTTTTCTGATTTGTATTGAAATACATTATTTGTTTCGCCTGTTAAATAAGATGTATAAGACCGCATTTTGTCTGTGGAAACGCATTAAGCAACTAGCCGTTCAATTCTCACACGTTACGAAGGGTAGCTTGATAGCGCGCGAATTCGGGTTTCCAGGAAGAATCACAAATGTTCAATTTTATTTGTGTCAGGTAACTCGGTAAACAAGAAATAACTTACAATTCTCGAAATGTTTTTCACTACTCATTCACTATTCGACCCTTATGACATGGTACATTATCCTGTTGCTAAATGCCACCCTCCGTTAGGATGGCACAAAAATAAATACCCATAAAGAGGCACTTCTGATCTGACATGATGTAGACCATTTTTATATAGGTAGGATGGGTGCGTACTACTCATAAAAACATCATCCACATCATTATACCACCACCACTGACTTGTATCCAGCGAACCTTTCATTTGGGTGTCAAGGCTTCCCTTGGAAATTGGGTATTCATTATAAAGTGTTAATAAATTTAACGGAAGACGTAGTTTGGTGGAACAGTTTAATTTAATCTACACTTTTATTCTCTAATTTTTGATTAGATAGCCCATTGCAAGTGCTCTTGGCCATAACGTGTCTTCAGCACAAGGACATGGCATGGGCACCAGCTGCATAGGTAATACGTAGCAATTTACATTGCATTGTTTCTTGAGATGTGCTGTCTGAGTCAAATTAGGCAAGTTGTCGTAACGTACTCCAATAAAACATTGTCCACTCCGTAGTTCCATCACCATCGCGTTCTATCCAGCCAACTATGCACCCAGGGGGTAGGGTTACTTTTGGTAAAAGGCGTATTCCCACTCACAAGTCACTGTGATTGATCAGAAAACGAGATTCTTCGGACTAGGTGACTTTCTTTCATTCTTTTATGGTGCAATGTCGACTTTTTTGGTAATGACGTGCTATCAGCGAAGGGATATGATTCGGGCCATATCTGCGTAGGTCCAAACGTAACAGTTTACACTACGCTATGTGTTAAGATACACTGTCTGGATCTGAACTTTTGTATGATGCTAAAACAGACCTTATAGCCTTTTCTTCATAGAGAACAATGCATAAAAGCATCCACTTTTTTCTGCCATGAATTGCCGTGACTGACAAACATCTGGCTAGGGGCATGCCGTTTCATTGACTATACACCAATTTCGATAAACACTCCTAATATTGCACGAAAGCAATTCACCAATAGGGCCATTTCTGAAGTCGATATTCTCAGGCGAGAGTGATAACGTTTTAACCTTTAATAAAATAACACTATTTTTCCCATTATGTCATTAAACACCCTAAGACCATTGACTCTTTTTATACTTCAGCATCAGTGGCGCGAATGTCGAGCTTTTGTCTCTAAGGAAGCTATATGTTCTAGATATGGATAATCCTAATGAAATGGGGCTGTGTTTAGTTTGTATATACCCAATGCGGCAAATGTGTATGTTTTAAGACTCCTCCCATAGTGCAGGCTGCAATGGCACCATGAGTGTAAATGTGCATGCGTCATTAAGTCCATGGTCTGTTGACACTGCTTGATGTCACTTGGTTAAGTAGCTGAGAGAAGTGAATTTTTCTCATGTTCATTTTTTAAGATGGAGAAAAGAGCTGTTATCAAATTTTGGCAAAACTTAGTAAAAGTGCTTCGGAAACATACCAGCTCATGAAACAAGTTTACTGTGACTGTTGTGTAAATAAATCAAACGTTTTTGTGTGGAATAAACGTTTTTTGGTTGAAAGAGTTACTGGGTAGAAGATGATCAGTGCAGTGGAAGACCAATTTCATCTAGAACACTTGAAATTATTGAGAAAATATGAAATTTCATGGCATACGACCGCAGTGCGTCATTAAAAATAAGGGCAGGCTCTTTAAACATCAACAAAGAAACAATTTAAACCATCCTGCAGGAAAATTTGAGCAAAACAAAAGTGTGCTAAATTTGTGATCTGCATATTTTATTCTCTGAACAAAAATCAATGAGAAGTGTACATTGAAAGACACATCACTTCAGCCGCTGAAAACGATCCAAACTTTTTGAAGTTCATTGTTACAGATGATGAAACCTGGTGTTTCTAATATAACCCTGAAACAAAGCGATAAAGTGCGGAAAGGAAGTCAGAAAATTCTCCGCAAGTCAAAAAACCAAGGAAACTCCATCCAAAATCAAAACAATGCCTCTTACATTTTTCCGTGCTAGGGGTATTATCCACAAAGAATTTGTTCCAACTGGACAAACAGTTACAGGTCAGTACTACTTAGCTGTTTTAAAGCGTTTGATGGCCAGAATTCGTGCAGACTATTGGACTGAACGTATTTGGTGTTGTTCGTCGATTTTTGGCAAAAACAAATGATGTCTGTGTGTTGAACCATCCATCGTATTCACCTGATTTACCACCCTGTGACTACTCCTTGTTCCCAAATTTAAAAATGAAACTGGAAGGGTGTTATTTTGACCTTTCAAGTAGCTTCGACGCATGCTTTGCAGACCATTCCACAAAGTGATTTACAACAGGCGTTTGATTCCTTAATAAATCGTTGTAGCAAGTGCATTGAAGCTGAAGGGTCCTATTTTGAATAAAACACCAAAACAGGAATTAATTTCTTATTTCAATTTCATTTTACGGTTTCAATCTTATAACTTATTTCCCGCTCTGTGTATATACGACAATTTCGAAATTACTGTCGAGAGAGAATCCCAAGTTCTTATCTTCTCTGTATTTGCACGTATCACAAAAGTGTTTTTTTTGTTCGTGTACAGCTAATATTGTATATCATGCGCCGAGAAGAAAAGTTACATGGGTGAAATTAAACAAAAATATTAATTTATATTTCTTCTGCCGTCTATCAGCGATTCAAGGTATTTTTCATATGTATAAACAAGATTTTTTTTCCCTTAGGGGTGAAAGATTTAATAATATAACCTTTAATAAAATATTTGTATGTGTTTCTGAAGATCTGTTACCCATGAGAAATCATGAAAGTGTTTTGTATGGTAAGGTGGTAAAACCATTTTCTAAACATTTTTTTTTACATAAATTGAATTATTTCTTTTGCAGATATTTATCCTGTATATAAATACTTGTAAAATCAATAGGTCTGTAGCATGCAGTATCAGGGGGTATTTATGTTTACATTATGATATTATGCAAATGAAGAAAGGAAATAAAAATCAATGAATGAGATACGATAATGTGAGGACTACCCGTAGACATCCCAACTAACATCTTATTGAGAAAAATTTTATATTTTCGAATATAGGATAAATTTCAGGAGTAACAGCATTTTTCATCCAAAATTCGAGAAAAAAAAGGTTTGACCAAGAAGATATTAATATTTATTCCTATGCAAAGTATAAACACATTATTTAATATGAAAAAATAAATAAATAGTAAAAATATGTAGAAATATATTACCTATGTTAGACTAAAATAAAGATAACTGAAATATATGAATAGGAACTCAATTGTTTTGTAAAAAAAAGAGAGGAATAAATCAAATCAGATAAATGGTACATTATAAGATAAAAAGTTTAAGCTGTATGAGATGTGTTTATTAGTTATAATAATTGAGTTTAAACTGAATATATATATTGTATTTTATATTCTTTTAACCATTATTAACACAAAAAATGTTCAAATGGGTTTCTTTAAAAATATTAGTAAGTAACTTAAACAGAATCTTTAGTTTTAATACAATGGATTATTTTAGAAAATTGAATAAAATATGAAAGTGGCATCATTTCAGTAATTTCATTTAAGGAAAGGAATAATTTTATTGCTCGTTAAAATTAAACAGCAGCATATGTAATGTATCATGTTATGCAGAATGATTAGAATAACGAAGAATTGGTTAGTTCAATGCTTCTTAAACTTTCAATATTTGCGACCCAATTTTCAATCAGAATTTTCATCGCGTCCCCCTCATTTCCCCCTTGTGTTTCTTGCAAGTAATATACATTTTAAATAATAGGATAAGTATAATGTTACTTTTCCTTTTCAACTTTTAAATTGAATATATTTCACAATAAATTTTAATAAAATTATATATAAGTATTTATTTCTTCAACTATCCATTTCTATAAATACATATGTTAACCTTTAACGGGCACACAGCTAAAATGCAATTTTCCATGATAAATTACTTGATGAATGTAATGTTCTCATCCTCTATAAACATTATTTAGTCACAAAAATAATATTTAATCGTGGGCTTTTTCCTGGGTGGTGGCTAGACGTTATAGCCACTGCGCATTTAGGACATTTAACATACTTTTCAGGACAAAAATAATGAATCATATCGCAATAAACTTTTTTTTATGAAAAATTAACATTTATGTAATAACTTTTTCAAAAATAAGTAAGCACAAAGTATACGTGTAATTTAATAGTAATAGAATAATTGTACAACGTAGAATACTTACTTAGAAAATGTATAGAATACTTAGAATATTCAATGAATTTTGTATACATCCACATTTTTTATATTTTATTTAATTTTAGTATAAAAAGTTAGAAATAAAGTAATATTTTTGTGGATTTAAATTAGTTATTTCACAAATTTGATGAGCTATTTACTGTGAAACTTTTCAAAGCAAGTAGGACCATTTGCTTGAAGAAACAGTGGTACGCACAGGAAAATTATAATGAAAGATTTTCGAACCCAAAAATCTCGTACCACACATCGTAAACAAATTTTGTTTATATTTCCCACCCCCAACATTCTCACGTGATTATAAATGCTCTCTCTCTCTCTTTGGTCATTTTTCTGTTCTAGGTGGGCAGTGGATAGAGCCTCTGTCCACATATTAAAGGGGTTTCCATAAACCTAAATAAAACCTTTTTTTTTTAATTGAACAATAGCTTAATTCATTCATATGAGAGAAAAGTATACTTAAGACATGTCGAAATTTTCTTTCAAATAACAGAAAATTTATTTATAGTAATCAAAACACAATTTGTAGATTTACACCGAGAAAAACTGTTTTTAACTACGCATCAGAGTACATGAAATGCAAAAAAAAAGGTATCTTGCTGCCATCCGTATTAATTTTTATGTGTTTTAACTTCAATTAACGCATATAGACAGACTAAATATCCAACACCCGCTTTGAGGAAAAATGTTTAATATGCGGCTAGACGTATTAGCCACTGCCCGCTAAAGAGTTAATAGAATAATTGTCTAGTCTTTGTTGCACTATATCTTATATGCATCGCAACTGTCATTCTCGCGGACTTCTGTGCAACAGTCTGGGCAACCTATAGAACGTATGTGCAACGTCTTACTTCCTTTGAAATAACTCTTCTCTGAAGGACAGGTCCATGGGAGTCGGGTAAACGTGTATTTTATTTTTTATTATGTCAGAATTTTTTGTTTTGCTTCGTTCAAAAAAACAGTTAATAATTATTTTTCTAATATTTTATTTTAGTCTTTTCGATATGCTCGTGAACCCCCCTTCCTTGGGTGCTATCACACTCCCAAGGGTTCGAGATACTATAAAACAGTTCAAAAAATGCTGAGTTAGCTTAATAATCAAATTGCATACTTTTTGCAAACTTTCCTTCATTATTACATTTTTTCCATGAATCTTTCACTTTTAATTTAAAATATTTTCGTGTTAAATTTAGAAGAATTGCATTTCATACTTTTTCTCGTAATAAATGTTTGTATTAAAATTTAACTATAATTATTTTTAAAAAAATCTTACTATCATTTCTTTTAATTCAAAGCTTGATTTTATTAGAATAATAAAATTTATCACAGTAAGCAAGCAATATATATATATATATATATATATATATAATCAACTGAATAAATAAAAAATAAATACAATCCTTTTATTTTAAGGAAAAATAATATATTGATTTTTGAAATTATCTTTATTTAGGTATACATTATTTTTCTGATGTATTTTTCATGTTACACGAAAAACAGCGGAAATTCATAAAAACTATTTTCTGTGAAGGAATATTTGTCTCAAAACGTTTTGGCAATTAATGTAGATAATATGCCACCATATTGGAATAATTTCAGAAGTATGATAGAACATATAAGCACACTTTAGTAAAAAAAAAAATCACCTATACCTCATATTTTATTTCTCAGTACTCTGCAAAATACTACAAGGCACAATAGCAAGTTGTCTAGAATTAAATACAAATAATTTGATATATACCTTAACAAAAATTCATTTACTTTACGAACTTTAAACAATGTAATCTATACCTTTTGCAAGGGGATACAAATTGACAAGGATAAATACATGCATAAAATGTAAGAAAAGAAATTCAATCAAATGGGCTTAGGGATATACTTAAAGCAAACATAGGTAGCTAGCTTGTTGTATACTCCATTTATTTTCGATATTCTAACTATAACACTTCAGAATGGTTTCTCTTCAAATATAATAAAAATTTAAATTTGTGAGTTGTTATAGCCCTTTCCTTAGCATTTGAGTAATGTTTGGAAATTTTAATAAGTATTCAAAAGTTGGAAGGCTTTTCCTGCTCACTTCAAAAAGTTTCTTCGGGAAAAATATTTTAAAGTTTCTTGTGAATACGAACTAGCTATTCATTTTATTTTCTCACTTCTATTTCCGAGATATTTCTCTTTCTTGCCTTCTATATATGAATATATACACAGATATAAATCACATCATTTTTAAAGAAATATATCGTAGAATTATTTTTTCCTTGAACACTTTCTTGGCAGGATAAGGTTTTGCATTTTCTTATCTAGTTTGCATAAAAAAAAGAATCTACTTTTATAAGTTCCAGTTCCAGTCGGTTTCTAACAGTTTTATAAAATAAAATTTATTGATTAATGTTGAATATATATTTATTGAAAATCCTTCAAAAGGTTTTATATCATGTTTTAATTTTTCGTAAGAAAATAAATTTGATATTCAGCCTATTTCATAAGAATTTTATTAATACTGCATAGGTCATAATAAATAATGAAATCAATAAAAATTTAATAGAATTTATTGATGATGTATTGATTAATATTGACTAATGGTGATCGAATGATTGGTGTACTGAAATTACTCAGGAAAATGATAAATCAATATAACTTCACAGTATATCAAAATACATTTTTTCCTTTTAATTGTATTGTCGATGTACAATCTAACTAATTGATGTGTACAATTTAAATTTCAATATAAATGTAGATTATGTTAAAGGCAATATCGGTTTCTCGTGGTATGAGTAAATTCCATTTCTATTTTTAACTCAATTACTGCCTTTCAATGATGTGCCTTCAGAAATTGCATTCGCACTGCGTGATGTAACTCTCAAAATCTATGTAGGTAACTCCGAAGATTATGTACCTGAAAAATCTCCATTTGCGCTTCACTAAATATATGTTTGTTTTATGCGAGCACCAAGAAAATATTCATAATTAAAAACAGAACTTTATTACTTTATTTCTTTGCTTTTCTTCTTACGGTAAAACCTTTGAAATTTTCTGTCTTTGTATTCGTTAAATCAATTCAATATTTTCTCTGATGTATACGATGGAATGCAGTCAACATCATAATTTCATTTCGATTCCATTTAAAATTATCAACTTTAAAAGTCTTTCTAATTTTCCATACAAATCTGTTTCAAAGAATTTCGTCACACTCATGATTCAATTTACAGTAAAAAATCCAAGCACTTACCTAGTTTAAATAGATTTAAGTAAACAAAAGGCTTATATTTTTCGGTGAAAAAATATATTTAAATTGAAAAAAAAAGAACAGCTCAAGAAAGAACGATGATAGTAATTGAATAGTACTTATTTGAGTGCCTTGGTTAGTGTAGCTAATAGTGTATAGTTATACTATTGGTTTAAATTTTTTAATAAAATATTGGTGATGTGTTATATATGTACGTAATGTTGATGAATTCAGCCAACAAATTCAAAGGGATAATAGTAGGGAGCATGGGGACCACAAATCCCCATAGAAAATGGGGTCACAAACCACGTTTAGCCAGATTAATTTGCAAAAACTGTTATGAATTGTGTGATGTCGAGGGGAATGAAATGTACAGTAAGAGGTAAGGAATATATTTATTACACGTAAAACATGTTTACATTACGAACAATGCCTCTCAGATCGACGTCAGCAATGCAATGACAAGTGACTATCACAAGGATTGTTGGACGTTTTGGCCATGTAGATGACAGACCACCCGACACCAATGGACAAAGATTTGTCGAATGCTTTCCTACAAATGCAGTGTGTAGGCGATCTCAGCTGAAGCGATGACCTCCTCCACGGTAGCAACCAGCGCCTCACACACAAGCGGTTTCAGGTGGCCCCAGAAGAAGAAAGCTAAGGGATTGAGGTCCAGGAGGCATAAAGGCTGAACAACAGCGCTGCCTCTTCCATTCTACCTAAACGGATATGCAGCATAGAGGAGGCTACGCACCGGAATTGAAAACTCTGCTGATGTACCATCATGCATCAAATACACGTTCCAGTACGCAGTGGCCTGTACTCTATACAAAAACTTCCGGAGAAGTGGTAAATTCGAATACGTGTAATTTTTTTCAAACATTCCATGCCTTTCCAAATCCCCACATTCAATTGTGCACTTTATTCGTCTGGCTAATCTCCCTTTGGACGATTACTATTATCGCGATTTTCACCAACTAAACGGGGTTTATGACACCACGATCTATTTTGATTTGCCGACCCCATGCTATGTACTATCACCCCTTTTAATTAGTCGGTCAAATTTGGCAACACCTTGTATTTCTGCTTATTATTTTGATTTTTTTAATTTATGACAATTCGGTAGATGATTATTGGTTTTATTCATATATAAGTACATATATTCGTATATCTATATATATATATATCTCTCTCTCTATATATATATATATAAAATTCCCTTTAATTTCTCTAAATAACATTTTAATTTGCAATGATCCTTACTTTCAGGACTCGAGCTTAAATAACAACTAGCGTACCTTCATATAACATGATAATTGTAACCGTGTCTCATTAAAGTTAACAGCTTGCACTTTTAAAAGTAAGATTACATCAGAATCTACCGAGTGATATCTTTTCACTATTCATAACCAACATCCGCAGAATTTACTCAGTTGCAAGACTTCCTATTGCCGCTCCATGTAAAAGCTCCAAGATACTGGAAATCCCTCTCTTTTGTCTATATGTTTTTGCCTTCAATATGTGAAACGTCGCTGCTGCTATTTGTATAAATGCTATGTGACTATGTTAATCACCGCCGTCTATGTATGTGTGTTTGTTGTTAATCGTATAAATGTCTAAATGTAAAATAAAATGGATTGCCTGCAACAAGATAATTTCTCATTAATCCAACATCCTCTCCTTGCACTTCCATTCTCGGCAAAAAGATCAACGATTCATCAATTGCAATAAATAATACCTTTCTCGCCGTGGTGTTATACAACATATATATAGCATTTGCCTACTGCAGGATGTACAAGGTGGCACAGCAACTTAATGGTCATGGTCACTAACTCTTAGTCCAGTGTGTCATCGTTTCGAGCATAGTGACTCTAAAGATTCACCAAGTAGAAAGATTAAGACACGTTAAATAAAATGTAGTTCAAAGTCCTCCCGTTGTCGTGGTGTGTTAGATTAGAGATATGGTGCCATCTCAAATGTCGTTTTTGTCATTTGGCTGGACTTTAAATTACGAGTTCCGTCGTTAGCCCTCCGCTAGGTGATTGGAATCTCTCATACGTTACGTTTGAAGATGATTTTATCATTTTATTGGTGATATTTGACATTAAAACGTAAGGTTGTGTCTAAAATATTGATATAAGATGCAAGGTTTGTAACCGAAACTCTTTAATTTTTGTATTATCTATAGCATATTACCTAGGTAACAAAATCATGGGTTATTAATGTAATTATAGATAATAGACTGAATTATCTATCTACCTGTATCACCCTAGCATTCAATGAATATTTGGGTAAAAAAATAATATTTAAGATATAATCAAAAATTTCAATTTAAACAAAAAGCACTTTGCAAAGGTAGTGATTAGTTATCCTGTCACTACCCCCTATTTACATTTTTGAGATTATTTGTTGCAATGTTCACAAAACATCTTACAATATTCAAGGCACATGAATTTTTCACATTTTTGCACATCAAAATTCTGATAGTATTCTTTTCTTGTCTTTTGACAAGGAGAACTATAGTTCCTCTTCAAAGTTCTTGGTGCTGTTTCTCTTGCTTCTTTGACCAGAACAACGTTCTACATCAAATAGCTCTTCCATTTCGAGTCGTAATGAACGAGGCATGTTATTCTCGAGCCCATTTCGTAGATGACGTCTTCTCGTGGCATCTATGATATGCATCACAACTCCCAACAGAAAATCCATCTTAAAGAAGTGTCACAAAATACTTGTTTTGAGTTATTTTAGTATAAAACTGAGAACTACATTCCATATAATAGAATTAACATGAAAATTAATGAAATAGTAGAAATTCATTACAAATTACATTGTTGGGCGCGCTGCATCTATCAGATTCAAGCGTCCCTGCCACCCTAACTGTCAAGCGGTCGACCGTGTTCTTAACACTGAACTCTCTTGCAAGTGATAAAGACAGAAAGATAGAAGAAGGTAGAGTGCTCTTCCCACCCACCGTGTTTATGCGGAACCAAATTTATTTTTACTCTGCATCTCAGAGATTCAAGCGCCAAATGGGGGGTTAATAGCCATCGAGTTGCGTTACAGTGCGATTTTAGTAAACACTCATTACAAGAAGTACTATAAAGGGTACGGTAAAAAAATTCGGACAAATTCCTTGCATCCCAGAATACTTAACGAATTCGAATTTCCTTTTAATTTGTGTTTTCATGTTTCTTTATCTAACAGTTTAATAATGAAATATATTTAAATACGAGGGTTGGGGCAAAAGCCATGGCAACTATTTTATTTCTTTAAGATGCCAGTACGATTGTAAAATGTGACATATACAGAAGAAAGGACAAGGTGTTAACTACATATGTGAACAATGAACAGCACTGAAATATTGTAACACACTAATTTATTACGGTAGTATATACAGGACAATATGACCTTCACTGTGCAAAAGAATGGCAACACAGTACACATAAAGTTGACATGACAAACCTGGGCCTAAAGACCCTCAATGTAGTCCCCTGCTACTATCACCACGCGCTGCCAACGATATGCGCTGAATACCATCAGCCACAGCAGTTGCCGCACCACGTGTGAATCGGGTCACCTGTTGGCACACAGCGTTAGCAGTGTTCTCTGGTGTTGCAAACCGTCTACCACGTATTGGTTCCTTAATATTGGGAATGAGATCAAAGTCACAGGGCTAATTTCTAACTTGGAGAACGGCTATTTTGATGTAATCGCGCTGTTCAACACAGGTTACTTCAATCTCACACGACACTCACCAACTGACTGATTTCCCAGCCTTCGCTGCGCTACTACCAGCTATCACAGACAAACCTGTTGTTTGCATACACACTATGCTTGACACATATACGTTTGGGATCCGTTCACATATCTACAAGAAAAAAAATATTTGCCATGACTTATACCCCAATCCTCCTACGTTTCTTAGAATTTACTTTGATTTATGTGTTTTTGATAATGTCGAGCAAAAGGTCTGTTATTTTAGAATTGTTTGAGAAAGAAAAAACTACTGTTCGTTTGCTGAATGTACCTCGGCAAACAGTGTCTGATGCAATCTGTCGTTTCATAGAGCTTGGAAATGAAGGTAAACATCAAGTAAATGGGCGAAAATGCACTGTAAACACTTCGAAGAATCACAAGGCCATCGAAAATCGTTTCACTGATGAGAAGCTCTTTACGGTTCAACTAGTTCATAACTCCCAAAACGAAAGAAACTGGTGTCTAGACGCTCCCAGCACCTCGTCAATTGTTGAACATCGCCAAAATTTAAAGTTGGTCATAGTCTGGTGCGGAATTTGTGCAAGTGGCAAAACACCTTTTGTTTTTGTGGAAGAAAGCATTAAAATTAATAAAAAAGTGTACCGATGAGATATTATGGAAGCTGTTGTACTTCCGTGGGACCAAAAGCGTTTGGGAAATTCAAATTGGACGCTTCAACAATACTTTACACCAGTTTATAAACCCAAAAAGGCACAAGAGTGGTGCAAGGCGAATTTTCAATATATGATATCATCTGAAGAATGACTACCTACTCGCTGGCTCTCAATCCCATGGATTACAGTGTATGGTCCATTATATATATATATTATATATATAGCCCAGGGCCTGCACTAAACCGCACAAAGCTTTTGACTCTCTAAAGTAATCCCTTGTGCGGCAATGGGGTATATTAAAGATAAAAGAGGCTCATTGTTTAAATTTCTGCAAGCGTTTGCGCCTTTGCGTTCTTCAAACGGCGGTCATTTTGAAACGAATTAAATTTATTTATTAGTACGAGTGTACTCTTATTATTATTTGCTATATTTTGTTAATTTTTATAAAGTTGTATAAAAAAATTTTTGTCCGGGGCTTTTCGCCGCACTTTGTAAAAGTATATGAAATATTATGTTTCATGTTGTTAATGAGAACATCAAATTATCAGAAGCACAGTACAATACATTTTGTTTTAATTTATTTAACAATAGATGTTTGGTGTGCTCGTATAACTCAGATAGAAACGTGTGCTCGTATAACTCAGATCAATATTCGAGAAGAAATTTAATGTTTCAATCGCAATTAATTTAAGATAAATATTCGAAAAAACATATTCCTGAAGAAATTAAATATCAAGAAATTGTTCTCATACAGAATAATTTCTTAAGTAATTCTAATTAAACACATAACACAGAAACGTGGACCCAAGACGTGGGGATAAGCTAAAGAGAAACTTAAACTATTGCAAGTTTTCATTAAATTCTTATTCAAAATATTTTAGAAATTAAAAAGATTCTGTGAAATGTGAAACATATTTCGTAATGTGATAATTTCCATAAGAAAGACATGATCCCACATATTAACTGGAGGTTGGAAATTTTAAATTCCAAGTTTCTGTTTACAATTTTATTCTCAGTTGTCGAAAAATATTTTTCCTTACATTCAATTATCATTCATCATTATCATTCAATTCATCATTATCAGTAATTTAAAAACAAGTTTTGTAAGAGAGTAGGGTCCCATGATTTGGACACAAAAGTTGTTGTATCATCTAAAATTCAAATAAATACATAGTAATATTTTGTTTTTGGAACATGAAAAACGTCATTTAGAATTAATACGCTATCTTTAATTTCCCCTTTGTTAAGTGTTTGACATTACGTAATTAAATACTTTCAAAATCCGTAACAAAATGTGATGTTTAAAAAAACACATGATAGTATTACATGAAGGTCTTTTACGTAAGTACATGTTTGAGTTCAATATCCCATTTCATCACACAATTAGAAAAAATCAACGGAGTCATTGTTGAACAATTTCAATCAACCAATCAAATCACTGATACATCTCCATTTATCGTAAGAAAAAGAAGAAAGTGGAACTTTCAAATTCACAATATTTCTACCTTGGGGTTTTGTTACGGTTGTTCACACACAAAGGATTTCAACATCCCAATTAAAATTTGAATGAAAGTATCCATACTTTCCTTTAGGAAACATACAAAATTTATTTTCAAGGACATATAGATGCGATCATTGCAATCTAGATTTCTTGATTTTCAACAATATCTTGATCATGAATGCAAGTATTCTAATGAAAAATTGCTTACCCAAGTATGCAACGACATCTGAATGTGCACAAACGCATTCAATTCATTTAAAACTTCAAACGAAAGCTACCCAGGCAATGCCCTCGTACCTGAAGAAAATAAGTGTATGTTGACTGACACCTCTGTGGAAGATAGAAGCCTAATTTTTGAACTTCCTTAAATGCAACGAAAATTAAATATGCATGGAAACATCAAATAAAAGTGTTTCATTGCAGCAGATATTCAAACATTTCGAGGGCTGCGGTAGCCCAGTGGTTAAGGTATCGGACCATGGCAGGCATGTCATGAGTTCGAGCCCCGTACCACTAAAGACCCGCCGTGTAGGGCGGGATGCACGTTAAATCTGTCGAGAGCTGAAACGTCCTCCGTTGGTGTGGTGTGGTAGTTAGAGAGGGGTGCCAGCTCAGGTGTCGTCCACGTCACTTGACCATGGTTCAAAATTACGTGGTCCGTCGCCAAAAGCCCTCGTGTAGCTGAACAGTGTGACGTTAATATTCACTCACTCACTCACTCAAACATTTCGAATATTGTAGCCAAGTTCAGCGGTGGCCATGGTAGCCGAGTGGTCAAGGTATTGGATCGTGACTGGCCTAATCACGAGTTCGAGCCCAGGACCAATAAGACCCACCGTGTAGGGAGGGATGCATGTTAAATCTGTCGAGAGTTCAATCGTCCTCCTGTTGGTGTGGTAGATAGGAGAGGGGGTGCCAGCTCAGGTGTCGTCCACGTTACTTGACCATGGTTAAAAATTACGTCGTCCGTCGCCAAAAGCCCTCGAGTAGCTGAACAGTGCGACGTTAATATTCAATCTTTCGATCAATCAAGAAGTATACAGTTGAAGTGAAATTGCAGGGAAGTTCCCCTCGTCATCGTACTAATGCTGGAGTAGAGATTAACGCGTGTGACGCAGTTTAGAATAGCTTCAATGAGAAACATAATTTCGTGAAGGATCTAGTAGCCCGTACCGCAGAAAATCCATATGAGTGTGATATATGTAAAAGGAGATTTCTTAGCGAGTTGACTTTAATAAATATTATTCTGTTCCTTTCAAAGAACCTTAAAAGTGGGATGTGCGGAAAAGAAATTATTCAAAGACATCGATTAACTGAATATTGTCTTACTCATACCGGAGAAAAGGCGTTTGGGTGTAAAAAGTGTGATAAGAGATTTTTTTTAAAAGGAAAGGTGAACTAAATTCATCAAATTAAACATACTACAGAAAAACCACACGTGTACAAAACATGTGGAGAAGAATATAAACATAAACTCAGTTTACAAAATCATGTGTGCTTTTATATCAAAGAATATAACAACTCATTTCTACTGATTTTGTGGAAGGATTTCTTTGTTCAGAAAATGGATCTCGATCTGCGTTGCTGCACTGATTTTGTAAAAACTGATTACTGTAGTGTCTTGGTTTAATGAATTGATTTTGTAGAGCGTGTTGTATTTGTGAAATAACTTTGGGTGGTCATCTTTCCATATTTTACCTCGGGCTAACGGTGCCAACGTTTTTCGAGTGTTTTAAAGGGGAATCATTGAATTTTAAAATGTTATTTTTTTAATAACCATCAAAGAAAATGTCTGGTGATTGAATATTAACGTCGCACTGTTCAGCTACACGAGGGCTTTTGGCGACGGACCATGTAATTTTGAACCATGGTCAAGTGACGTGGACGCCACCTGAGCTGGCACCCCCTCTCCTAACTACCACACCAACGGGAGGACGTTTCAACTCTCGACAGATTTAACGTGCATCGCTGCCCTACACGGCGGGTCTTTAGTGGTACTGGACTCGAACTCGTGACAAGGCAAGCCACAATCCGATACCTATACCACTCGGCTACCGCGGCCACAAAATGTCTGGTGAAATTCTATTTTTTCGTTTTAAATACAGACACTCTTAGCAAAGTGTTGATTATTTATATTCCAGATATCATTTAGTTTAATGTCACACAGAATATTATAACAATAAGTGAATAAAGTAATGTTTGAAAATGTATGTGTTTGTTGTAATTTCAATACATTTTCTGAAATGTGATCCTGCTTAGCCTATAATTTTTTATTCCCGATTTTTAAGAGTTCGACTTTATCCTTAAAATGAATTAGTTATCCATGGTTGTAATAGTAAACTGTGGCAATATTTCGCCTTTTTATGTTCAAGCTGTAGTTGTTCAAGACATCTTAAACCCTTTTTAAGCTAATATTTATTTGTTTAAAAATGGCTAAGGGTTAAGAAACTGACCCGTATAAATTTACTTAGCGCAGTCTATGAAAAAGCATAAACGTATTATTTAGCTAGAGTGCATATTTTGTTTATCTTGGACAGAACTACATAAAAATGACATTTCTTGAATGCTTAATTTAATAATAAAATATTGTTTTCTTCATTTCAAAAACTGTTAAAGTCACAAAAACGTCTTTTCAATATATTAACGAATATTAAAAATTATTTTTTAAATTAACTTTTTCTCTATAATAAATACAATGTTCAGTCAAAGAAAAACTTTAAATTTCTTAAAATTTTACTTTTATAAAAAGGAATTTGTTTGATATATGCCTTTTTTAAATATTTATGTTATGTTAAAACTAATTTGAAACGTTGATGTGATCTTAATAAGACAGTTTCATATTTAAAATATAAAAATTTGTTGTGAAATTCCATTGAGACGAATATAACAATTTTTGAGAAAAAATTTCTCTTCCAATCCATAACATTTGTTCATTTCTCTTGTATTCCAATTATTTATGTCTCGATTGTAAATTATTAATTTATTTTCTTCACCACTATTTTTAAAAGCCCTCGTGTACCTTCAGAGTGTGATGGAAGCCAAAGAACAAATAATCATCAGGCATGAATAATTTAAACAAAATGTACGTAAATCAGCTTTAGAAAAAAATTAAATAATATTTATAATTCTAAATTTTGTTTGTTTATATTTTTGTTTGTTACATGCAAATAACATTATAATAAAGACTACTTAAAAAAAATTATAATCATTTTGCGGACGAAAAAATGTTCGCTAGTAGATAAATTGCTCGACTATATTGGACAACTACAAAAAATAAATAGCTCGCTACTGTTGACTTTCTTATACAATTCATATAGTGCAGTAGAACAAGTTACGTAATTTGCATGAAGCGAAATGTTAAGATATATATAAAGAAATTATTTTTAAATACACACACACATACTTTGGTTTTCGTAGCTAAAAAATTTATAAAATTCAAAAGAACAAATAATTTTTCTGTAAGTTTTAAAACAAGTAGTGCTTTTTTATACTACTTAATCAATATAACTTAGAATAATCACAACTTCATTTAAGCAATATTTCTAATTGACAAAACACTTGCAGAGAATTGCGTGAGGCGTTTATTTTAGCACATTAAGTGCCTAGGTTATATATCCAATAATAAATAATATAAATGGGCAACTCCTGCTGTTTTAAAGTTTTTGTACTCATTACAAACTCACACGAGACATTGATAAAATATATCTAAACTTTAGTCTGAGGTTAAGATAATAATTTAACCTCGAATATATACAGAAGGATAGTACATAACACGCAAATTACAAGGGAATAATTTTAAGTGCTGAATACTTTTCTAATAAAAATACATATGAGATAATAATAATACATAAGAGACATAACTTGCATACCTTATCAGTTAGGCTTAGTCTGTAGAAAGAAGATCAACGCTCATGGACTATGCACAGCACTGTTGAGGTGCTGTCAAAGAAGGATCATTCCTGTGAAAGGCTGCGTTAAACAACATTGGGATGTTTGTTATATGGCTCTTTGATAGATCACTGTAGGTGTGAGAGAGTACAAGTGAATCTGGAAATCTATAAGAGAGATGTCCAACTCCGCTGGAGTTATTGGAGTGTCATAGAGTCTCTGAAGCATCTGGGTTTCCTTTGTCGTGTCTCTTTAAAGATCGAATACGTCACACCCTTCCAAGCCTCACGTGGCACAGAATCACTTCTCTTTCAACGTAGCTGGGATTGCTATTCAGCTATTGGTTCTTGTCACCCCTCATGCGGTGGACTTTGAAGCCGGAGGTTGGCAAGAAAACTGCTCCGGTCACCTCTGTGTCTGCTGGATAAAGGAAGGTCAAATATTGAGTTGCCTTATAACATAAGCATTGGATTGTCCAGTACTGGATACTTTGAAACGCAAAACTACGTGATCGTTGAGACGTCATTAGTTCCCTAACAAGAAATGGGTCATTTGGTGGAGACCACCACAGAATCAAATGCATTATTCATCTTGTGAAAGGGACGTTGGTCAACTGGAACTTAAAATATTTCTCGGATACATTCGACTTAAAACTCAAAATAATAGAATTATTTTTCTTTAAATCCTTATATAATATCATTAACCCGCGATTACTCGCGCGGGGTGTTCTGTACACCCCAGCAACAAGAAAATCCTCCCAGATTTCTAAAAAGAATGTGCAGAACCACGATTTTTTCTGTAGCTGCACATTTTAGGTCATTGAACCTTCAGGCGTGATGTAATCCCTTTTTAAGAAACGATTGGAATGTATTGACCTTGAAAAGTTTATCTGGAGGGCTGAGAACTCCCGCGAGAAGTTGAGCATTTGTATACAGTCTGCCCTGAAAGTTTGGAAAATGATTAAAATATTAGTTTTCTATATACTTTCTGCTATCATTATCTCATTAATTATAAAGTATATTTATTACTGGCATATACGTTTTATACTGGTTTATGAAAAAATATAAAATTATGTGTTTTAAAATGAAAATTTTGTATGTTTAGTTTAAATTAATGTTAGTCTCATTTGTGTGCAATAAATTAAATAATTTTATTTGTATAATACAAAACACATCTTGTACTTTATAAATAATGACTTAATTTTTATTTTTATAATTAAATACACGTGTTAAAAGTTTGGGGTGTTCTCTACAAACCGCGAGTAACGAAGGTAGCAAAAACAGGCGCGAGTGACCGCGGGTTAATATGCTGAAATATGTCATGGAATGTGCGATTTAAAATTACAGCAAAAACTCTTTGAATTATTAAGATTTTTACAGTTTTTTATTTGTGTATATAAAACAAAAATATATTAAACTTCAATTATTGTTTTTATTAATATTTTATTGACCCCAAATCAGGGTATTATGAACGGAAGCAATTCTAAGTGGAATAGATGTATATACATCTTTAATGTTAGAGAAAAGTATTTTATACCATTCATCCTGTAAAATCTCTCCATTCCTCCAGTGCCGAAGGCACAAAAATCATTTTCTTTCTTCTCGCAAGATATTTCCATAAAAATTCAATAATGTATAATCTTAGTGATTGATATCCCCAAAGGAAAATGCTTGATTCATCATCAGATTCATTAAACCACCTTGCAATGCATTCTGGGAACGAGAACATTAGACGTATGAACAAGGGGCAGCCCCCAAGAAGAGTTCACCATTGGTTGAACATGATCTTGAAATATGTTAATAGTTTGGACATTTTTTGAGTATTTAAAATGGTAACTGTTTCTTAAGAGAGAGATTGAGAAGAAATAGTCCTCCACAAAGTCGAAAGTGTTCCTCTTATACAGTTGGGCCAAAGAATGGGGACATAATGTTTATGTGACGCGATCCTCAAAAAAAACTCTTCTTATGAGGATACATGAATTGAAAAACGAGGCCTCTTACGGAATTTCATCTATTTCAGTCATCAATATTCTAATTGTTATACACTCTGCCCCATGATTTGTGTTTTTAGGCAATATAGTCAATAATATGAGGGCTTCCACTTTGCAACATATGCATCAAAATCAAATCTCTGAAGTCTCGAAGAATTCTTTTGGTTCAAATGTGAATTTTCAACATATATTTAAATTTGTTATTATTTGATAAACTGAGGATTCACGTTTTTGAGAATAATTTATGATACTGTTCAATACTTCGCATCTATTCCCTTCTTTTCTACAGTTTCCATGTTTAAAAATGATTTTTATATACTTGACATGTGTGACTTTTATAATTTGACACACAGGTCCCAACATATATATATATATATATATATATATATATATATATATATATATATATATATATATATATATGTGTGTGTGTGTGTGTGTGTGGTGCCGGCCGTTATTGCCAAGCCACGAGGTAGACTGAACGTTCCGGCGCATGCCTCATAGTGCACAACATCTTGTCAGAGCTAGACTGACTTTAGACGCTTGAAGGAAAAGACGTCATGATACGACAAAAAACAACGAAGATCCTTCATGTTTGTTAAGAGTTACAAAAGACGATATGACAATCTATAATTTGAAAATAATTTGTAAATAAAAGTAAATTCAAAATTAACTGTAAATGTTTTTATTTTCGCGGCTACCACTGACATCTCTCACTTATATGTAACGCTTACATCTGTAATATAGGCTGAAATATATATTAATGTTATAATATAATATAGTAATGTAATAAATGGCATATTACAGCTATAATATAACATTTACAGCTTAACTCCCGGATATATTCTAGACACTAATAGTTGATAATTAACTTCCTGTCATATTCGTATATAAATAAAGTCTAATGCAGGGGTGTCAAACTCGCTGCCTGCGGGGTGCATGTGACCCGCAACAAACATTTTTGCAGCCCGGCAGTATATTGGCACACAGTAGTATATAATAAAATATATCAAACTTTCTCCTGAGAAAGGAAAGAGAGTAGCAGTGAAGAGATGTCTAGTGTCAGTACGTATTGATAAAATTTTCTTGTTCTTTTATTTATGTTTATTAAAAAATGTATCATTCGAAATAAATTCACATTTCTATAAATATTGATTATTTTTGAACCCCCTCTTCTTTAAGTAAAAGCTTGTCCCAAGTTAGCCTTTGAGTTGGATACCCTTGGTCTAATACCTGTATCCATCATATAAACTTTTGCATAATATCCACTTTTACACTTATTCTGCAGTAGGAGTAAATTAATCTTCCTTTATTTTATAACTAGTATTATTAGTTTTGGAGGTATTCTTGTTTAAAATAGAAACTTCTTTTACACAATGAAATAGTTTTAAAAAGTTATATTATTTTTTTTGCGTTTGCAGGTCTCAATTTTCATTTTGGTGAGGTAACAAGCCTTATACGAGGCTTGTAAAAGTAATTTTCTAATATATCTTCGATTTTTATTTTGCCGAACAGGCTATGCAATCCTTTAATAATCTCTACTTTTTTTCTCAAGTAACATTAATAAAGTTCTCAAACTATCTTTCGTGTTAAATATGATTCGTTCCCAAGTTTAAGTGTAACCATGGTTTTAAAAAAAACGTATTACAAAGAGAGTTACACATTATGATATTTGCATAAACAAACGATTAATATTAGTTTGAAGTTGCTCTTTCATTCAAAGATTGACTACCTTTTTCATTATAATAATACATTCAAACTCCAGCAGACCTCACTCTATTAGTAAAAAATTCGACTCATAAACACTTTCGTAGAAGGAACTATTTTTCATAATAAAATATTAAGAAAAGAATAACCAATTTCATATTTGAGGTAGTATATCAACTTCATATTTAAGTACCACCTTCAGATTTGAAATATCTGCCAAACTTTAAAAGTGTATTAAAGCAGAAATATACTTTCTTTTCCTTTTAAAATTCTCAAGAAAATAAATGCGCAGTAAATCAAGAAATGCAATATGAGCAGCAAAGTAAAAAGTTTTGTTCAACCACATTCTATAAATCATTGGATAATAATTATAACTGATGAATCTTATTTCTTTCTTTTCGAAATACCTCTCATTTCTATCATGAACAGATAATTTTCTAGATAAAAACAGCACCGTTTTTCCCTTAAAAATAAAACATTTCACAATAAACCATTATAGTTTTTCTTTAGTTTGTTCCTTCATAACTTTTACAGAGTTGAAAGCTTTAAAATTTTTCCGTCAACTGAGAGAATCCTATTGACACATTCATGATTTTGATACGTATATTCTTCTGTACAAATTAAAATATTTAAACAAGAAATTTAATAAAGTGGACGTAAAACAAAAAGTAGAACGCCGTCTCTCTATATATGTGTATGTGCAATTTTTAATTAACTCTGCTTGAGCGACAGGAATGACTCGTATTCTTAAGGCTAAAATCTATTTTTGAGATTTTGGTAACATATGCATTTTATTTGTGCAATTCACACACTCAAACAAGGGAAATGTTTCATTAAATATCGATACTGCTGCGTTATCTTTCAGTTCTCATCTTCCCCGATAGCATAAACCAGCACATTTTTTTTCCTTACAGAGCAGTCTTGAATATCTAATATAACTTAGGACTAACTATGAAACTAAAACTCTATAGCCACATATTTATGAAAATTTCCTATAAAATAAGAAATATAGCATTCATTATCAGAAGCAACCTTAAAAACAGAGAAATATAAAAATAAAAAATGAAATACTTAACACCTACCAGTATTGCAAAGAAATTTAAAAGCAAAGCACGTCGTAAATACATAAGAACAGAAAATTTAACAATGGTTTAGCTGTTTGTTTTGGAAAGGTCTATTGCTAAACCAACATGGCCTTTCAGAAAATATTTTGCAAAATGTGGTGAAAAAACTCCCAAAAAGGCATCAATAGATTCTGTAATTTTTTGCATTAAACACAAAATTCTTGATATTGCACTGAGAAATTTGTAGAAATTGAACTCATCAATAAACATTCTACAGATCGGGAAATGGAAACAATAGATTTGGAGGTTTAATTAGACTTTCTAATTATATATATATATATATATAATATATATATATTATATATACTATATATATATATATATATATATATATATATATATATATATATATAATATATATATAGTACTTTGAAGTCAGTATCGAGAATTTTTAGAGTTAAAACAGTTTTTATTCATCCAGCAATCGACACATCTTTTCAGTGAGACAATCCAACGTCAAGTGCCCCGAATTTTAATAGAATTGTATATCTATTTCGAGAACTGCTAAATCATTACTTTTTAGTTTATGTTTCGAGTGGAGAATAAAGTATGGAAAGGTATATACGAAGACAACAAAAATTAATGTGCTGGGATTGGAATTCTTACGTTCGAAATATCTTTTATAAAAAATAATTAGCTGTGGTATTTAAAGTTCGAATATGTTATAGAAAATAAATGTAGAACAGTAAATTTTAGATTTGGTTTTAGATATGTTAATTATCCTTGCATATATATATATATATATATATATAAATCTGGTTGAAAAGAAAATAATAGAACTTAACTTGTGCTGAAATCCAGTGGCTGAGTGGTAGTGTATCGCGCTTCCACGCCGAAGGTCCGGGGTTCAAATGGTGGGCTAGGCCAGGTCATCTCAGCCTTTCATCCCTTCAGTGAGTCGTATAATGAGTACCAAGATCTTGCTTGGGAACTATACACTGGGGTTCCACGTCAAACTGACCACCTGACTGGAATATTTGCTCATGCCACTCATTGTTCACGGTCACGAAAACCGAAATGTATACAGTAAGCCTTGGCCCTTAGGGACTGTTGAAACCACTTAGTTTAGTTTTAGTTTAGTTTACTTAAGATAAGAATACAACACAGTAAGAAGAAATCACCATCAAATTTGTAAGCTTTTCGGAGGTATGAAGCATCTGAAATTATTACACACATCTTAAGCTTCCGTGAGCAAACACGGCACCAATCCGATTAAGCATCAGAGTCGAACTGCTCTTTGATAGAAGTTATGGGCTAGTCATTCTATGATGCTTCAAGTTTTTGACACACTTTATTAGTCGTAGGGTCTGTAGAGTGGTGGAGGTCGTATCTCAGCAGTCCATGACCAAATTTTTTTAATATTTGAGGTCTGGAAAATATGTCGGTTAGGGAGTCAAACACCATCTAAGTCAGAGCAGGTAAGTACACGACGGGAAACATACTACTTTGCGTTGTCTTGTTGAAACACGATACATCTGAGGCCTCGAAAGTAGGGCACAGTCAATGACTTTAAGATTTGAGACATGTAACGCTTGCTGTTTAGATAAACGACTACTCGAACAAGTGAAATTTGTGTCCCAATGAATAACCGTGCCATCACATCAGCTGCCGGCCGAGTACAAAATAACCGAAGACAAATAGGACCACGTAAATTTTCGGTGCCTTCAAACACGTTTACGTCCAGAATGCTGCTGCACTCTGAACCAGAACTCCTCTGATAAAATGCAGTAGGTTCATATCGGGTGGAAGAACTCATTCATATTTTGTTGTTCATATTTTATCTTATATGATTTTTTAGTTCTTTCTAAAGATCCTACAAACTTAGATCGTACGACTAGGAGTTTGCTTAGTTATTACAAAGGTCATTTAACTTAGAACTATATTCTGTCTTTTAATGCTGGTATTGATGGTTTAGCTCTAAGTTAGATTTATAACAATTTACTACATCATCGATACACATATACAAATGAATACATATATATATGACATGTTTTGGAGTCAGAAACAGACTTAGTTTTAAAAAAGGTCTTTATTCTAGAATGAGTACATCTCTTCTGACGCAAGAGGTAGAGAGAAAAAAAACACCACCGAAAATCTTAAGTGGGTTAAACACTTAAAACACCGATCGCGGCGTTCATGAGTGCTCTTGAAAACTAATGCTGACATATAGGGCTATTAAATATAACGATCTGGAATTAGACATGTTTATTGGCTAGGCCATATGTTCGGAAGAAATAAATGGGTGATTAGTTTAATAATTAAAGAGGTGAGGAAAAAGATGAGTTAAGTGGTAGATAGAGAATTTAATTTTTAATCTAATTTAATTATCCTTGCATTTGCCCTCCAATTTTAAAAGTGATTAATGGCGTGGTTTTTTTCTCTCTTTACAAACTTAATCAATTTTCAGCATATACAAAACAAAACAAAACATCATTTGGAAACACATATTACACTCAGTAGAAATATTTAAGTAAAGGGAATACTAAAATCAAAATGCACTAAAATAAATGAAACTATAAGAACAAACATAGTAATGACACTTTCAAAATATTAATTGATAAAAAAATTTCCGTACATATAACTGAAGATTAGCTTGTACAAATTTATTCGACATTCAGAATAAGAGCTCACGTTTCCTCCTGTTCCTTCATAATAATAGATTCGTATTATCGCTAGCAGATAATGTTTAAAAAGTTATATTGGAAAATAATATCATATTAAACAATAAGGTAATAGATTTAAAAATACATGGTATCATATAAATATTAAAATACTAATTTTGTATAAAAGTCTACTCTGGCGCCATCGTAGTATTACACAACATTTTGCATATATGAAATACATTTTTTAAAAAGATAAAAAAATATAGACACTAATAAAATGAAATTATTAATAATATGAAAATGGTGTACAACAACTTATACGCACTATTCAACAAAATAAACAATATTTTATTTCATGTGCGTTATAAACTATAAGAATATAAAAATAATAAAAGTTATAAGAATATAGAAATAGAAGAATATACGCGTTATAAGACTAAAAGAGCTCTTTAAATAATTGTGAGACGGAAATGTGGACTCTCTTTTATCATCACCTTAGTATTTATGTAAAATTTCCACACTATTCATTGTAACTTAACACACACACAATATCGCATACAATATTTTTAATCTCTCCGTAACCTTCTAAGTATTTGTTTCATAGAGAAAATTCTTTAATTTCTCGTACACACATTCACTAATATAAACTGTATCACACTACTTATTTTAGAACATATCTCTCTGAGAAATCTGCGTGATCAAATCACACATGTTCAGGGATGCTAATAAGAAAACAATAAGAGGTGTATATATCAAACTGAACACGTTTGTCCTCTTAATGTTTCAAGACATATACAAAATTATAATGATCGTATTCTCCCTTATCCACTGTACAATATCCAAAAATAAGCTTCAAGTTATTAATTAATTTAAAATTTAGATAAGAAGAATATTTCGAGAAATAGTGAATCTTGATATATGGCCGGTATATCAAAGCACACAATTTCAAATTGAAAAAAAATTAAATGACATGCAATAAGGTTACTGTTGAATAAAATAATTAACAAGACAATAAAATTCAGTGGAGAAAAAAGAATGCAACTTGACTTTACTTTTGTTTCTTATAAAAAAATATCACTACATTAGTCAATTTTCTAAAAACTTAATTTATATGTTTCAACTTTAGAACACCAATTTCTTTCATAAAGGTTAACTCATTCAACATCTTAAGATAAAATTATGAGAAGTATATTAAAATTTCTCAAAATTTTGTATGACGAAACTTTTTTTTCTCAGTTAAAATATAAAGAATATCTGATTTAACACAACTGTATTATAAAAATTAAATATATCATATCATATATTATTTTTCTTAACGTTTTGCTCAGCAAAACTCAGTCACTTCAATGTTCCTAAAATTAGAAATATATAATTTAACTGACCTCCACTTCGTAGCGGCATTAACCCTTGGTGAACGGTAATCCAGATGTTGTTGCCCAATGATTTGATTTAGTAATTTTTTTCGATGTTGGTCAAATCACAGCATTATTGGAATTAATTCACAATACCATTCCGAGAAGAAGAAAAAAAATTTTTGTGGTGGAAAGGAGCGATATCTTTGTTAACGGGAATAAGGGATCCACGCTTCTCTTCTTTTTTCTTTGTTCGCCATTAGAATGTTGTTTCTTTCACTCACGGCAATCCCGGCCCCCTTTTGCAAAAATAAAATATTCGGTAAAACGGTTTCTTCTCGGGTCAAAACCGCGTTTCTTCTCCTTTCTTACCGACATTCCTTTTCAGTTTCCCCTGATTTCTTCAACAAAAGGGATAAACGCCGTCGGGTTTCTAAATTCTCCCTAGCATTTATTACGGTCATTGGCGTTTGTTTTAATTTTAAGATAATTTTAAGAATACATTTAAGTTTAAATTCTGAAATGCGCTTTCAGGTAAATCCTGCCGGATTTATTTCTGACATGTTTTAGGAGTATGTATATATATAACGTTGGCCGGTGTTGGTCTGTTTGGATTGTTGGCATAGCTAGTTTAGTGAAAACATCTTCAGAATTAATTTTTATCTTGTTTACTTACACACACATAACGTATATTGTCAATCACCTTTATGTTTCACATCTATTTGGTAAAAACACGAAAACAGATACATAAAACAGAAGCGACAAGCAGCAGCGACATTTCACATGAAGGACACAAACACAAAGAGAGTAATCACACAAAATTTTCGCTTTTTATATTGGCAAATAAAGACCACGTGACTCCTTTGCAATAAGAGCTCTGATTGGTTAAAAAATGAGTGGGAAAGGGATTTCTGATACTAGTTGATTACGATTAAGATTAGGGCGTTAGTTTTGAACCAAAAATTAAAACTTGTTTAAATATAATTAAAATAGTTAATTAAAAGGTTTGAGGGATTAATTTTTTAAAATATATATATATATATATATATATATATATATATATATATATATATATATATATATCTGGGAGAAAAATCGTTACAAATGCTGCAAATGTTTAAAAATAAAACACTAACTGTAGCAAGGGAATGGAATACTATATTGAAGAAATTTAACTTCTAAGGTAAAAGTCCGGTGTCATTGGCCATGAAGTTTAACTTGTGTTAGAGTTTAGAGAGTCAAAGATTTAACAAGCTCTATCGTGGAGAGATCTGGTGATGTCGTTGACCGGAAAGTATTGTATATGCATGAAGTCAAGCCACTGGTGGGAATGTTGTTCTCTATCGAGCATTATTCTACTGAAATGTAAGCCCTTGAGTGTGTGAAAGAAAATGTAACCATGTAGAGCAGTGTTTCTCAAACTGTGAGGCGCACCCACCTGAGGGGGCGAGAGTATCGAAAAGTCGAAAATAAAAGATTATTTAAAAAATTATCAATTTACTAAAAGGAAACAAAACAAAATATATTCAGACATAATAAAAAAAATGCACATTTACCCTGATATACTATACTTATAAATGTATCAGTACGGCACAACATATTTGATACTAAGTATCAATACTAAGTTAAGAACAAGCTTAATAATTACAAGTGATTTTTCAGTGGGCTTATCATATACAAAATTTAATACTTATCTTAATATTTTGTACGGTTTATAATTAAGATCGTATTGTAGCTTTAGCGTCAAAGTATTATACATTATTACTCCATTTTAATGCATTGTTATTGTAGGAGGGGGCGCGATGAAAATTCTGATTGAAAATTGGGTCGCGAATATAGAAAGTTTGAGAAGCACTGATGTAGAATTTAGAATATAATATGTGCATAATGATAGATAAATATATAGATAAAGAGATTGCATTAGTATACAAATAACAGTTATGGTCTTGAAGTTGTAATGTAGCAGCTTTTAACTTCCTTTTTTAAGATATCCTCACGTTTTTTTTTTTTTTTTACTTTTATTTTATTTTATTTGTAATGGAAGTAAATTATTTAAAAGTATTACATTTGTATTTTCTTATTTTTTAAATTTTTGCTTTTGTTGCTCGCATTCATTCACAGTTTTTACAAAATCAAATTCTAATTAATAGAACATGCAATTATGATTTGTACAGCACCTATAATTTTAGTACAAAACGTACACTTTTTAAACCAGAAACTCCTTAATTTCTTAAGCGTTATTTTTGAAAATGGGATAAACTTATTTCCTTAAGTAATCTGTACCTACCAAGAATAAAAAAAAAAAAATCTTAACACTTTATTTAAGAAACTGTGTTCTGAGAAATAGCTGAAATTTCCAAAAATGATTTGACTTCATCAGATTTTGTATTTATAATTTCTTTAACGTTATTTTTTCGTGCAAATAATTACTTAAAAACTCGATATATTATTTCTTCTAGTAAGTTACTTTTTCACAGACAGTTGAATAAAAAAATTTCCACAGACGTATAGGCAAGAATGTAAATTTAAAAAGAATAGTCAAAGAGAAAACTTTGAGCTTTGTACGTGATCCCCCATCACAGACGTGTCTGGAACAGTTTTTCCACCAAAAGTTCAATTTTTAAGTCTCACCCAAGAAGTCCATGTCCATTTCCGAGAGGAGCTAGGTGAAGAAATCAGACTTGTAAATTTTTTTTTCACAGACAGCAGATCACCATAAATTGAGAAGCGATATTCTAACTGTCATTCAATATAGTGACTTGAAATGAGAGAATTTCCGACTTCGTTTTACTTATTACTTTCTTTATAAAAATATCTCCCCAAAGAGATATATGTATAAAATTTTATACTCCAATATTTTTCCAAACTTAAAACCATTTACAAAAAAAACCAACTAGTTTTTATTTTATTTATTAATTTTTATTATAAAGAAAGAAGAAATGAGAAAAAGGGTACATTGTGAATTTATTTTAATCAAAACCTAAGTGAGAAATTTACTTTGAAGGATAAATTCAGAAAGTACAAGCCATACATTCTGAAAAAAAGTCGGTATTATGTTAGTACAACAATCCATCTTAATTCATATTTCTCTGGGTAACATTAACATTTGTACTTTACAAAATTACTACAAATTGGGTTTTATAGGTATATCGTGATATATTGAAAATATATTCGAAAGATAAAGCGAGAATGTGGCAGCAATGTCTACCTATAGTACAATGATCCGGGCATTGTTATATTAAATTGATAATAGTGCTATTCGAGTCCTGGAAATTATAAACATAGCATCAAAAACCTTGTCAAATAGTGAAACAAATCACATTGAAAAGTGAGAATATATCAACGATTTAATATCGATAAATTTCAATGCACGGGAAAAGCTACATTACGAAAAAGAGTAGTAGTTGTAGTAGAAAAGAAAAAAATATATTATATAAAATGGAGTTTTCTAAGGTCAATGTTGTCAAAGCGTCCCTTGAAGTAGTTACATTTTCTTTAAGTCACAAGTATTTACATCACCAATAATGCATTTAATGGTGGAATTTCAAAATTGAAATTGCATGAAATAATCGTTACAGCCTATACGCGGTTGTTGTGTTTGTTTTTTTGTAATGCTTAATGATCAGATTTGAGTTCACAGACACGATTCATCTGCGCTGTAATTTTTCACAAAATAACCTGGCATTGTTTTGGGTGCTCCTTTCTCGATATACGACCAGAACATACCGAGTGTCATACTCCGAACTGAATCGGAATTCACCATTAATTAGCATCTGACAAGAATCACGTTGCATTCAATCTCAACGTTCAGTAGCCCATCTTCTTAATGGCTCACGGCATCTTCAAGTCAACGGAATATATACCGTTCGCCTATACATAGTAGGCTTTGGCTATGTGATGATGACTGTTTTGGACTATCTTACTTGACACTCTCCACCTTACTGACAGATATATATATATACAGGTGTATTACAAAATAATTGGAACACCTGTGAAAAAATTAATATTTTTTATTATTAAGCGGTTGCACCACTTTTGGTCTGAATGACAGCTTGTATTCGACGTGTGATAGACTAATAATATTTTGAACAAAGTTCATTGGAATTCGAACCCATTCCTCGTGTAGGGTCGTCTCAAGTTCAGATAGTGTTCATGGAAGAGAAAACGGAGCACGAACGTTGTTCTCTAAAAGAACGCCACAATCACTCAATGATTTTCCAATCAGGTGACTGGTGACACCACGTTAGATGTTCCATTTCATCATCATACTCATCTAACCATGTTTGAACACAGCGAGAGGTGTGAACAGGGAACACAGGATGTTTTCTCGGAAAGAGAGTCTGAAGTATAGTGGTAAGAGAATCTGCGAGAAGGCTTTGATAATGGTCTTCAGTAAACATCCCTCTCAAGACAACGATAGGTTTCAATTTACGGGAATATATTTCCTCCCCATACCATCACAGAACCCTCTAAATATTTCATGGTTATAACCAGGCAGTCAACATGGAATTCTTCTGTCGGTGTTCGCCAGACGAGCACACGTCAGGTAGTCCAGAATAATGTAAATGATTATTCATCAGACCATATGACCTGTTCCCATTGCAGTTGTTTCCAGTTTAGGGGGGGTCTGGGCATTAGTGTAGTCTGTTCATACAAAGTACCCCAGACAGATATTAATCTTTTGGGAATATCTACTCTGCCATGAATGTTTGCTGCATGCAACTTCCTTTGAATATTTTTCATGAATACAAGGCTCTAAATGTGGTAATTCATCTCAAATTGCTATATGCAGGAGTTTGGTCTGGCGTTTTCGGACGACTAACCTCTTCAACCCCCTTAACTCCCAATCCTTCAACATTCACCCGTTGCTGTGCTTGGCAGAAGACACCTTACCCTGGATAGTGTAGGCTGTTATAACCCTTAACCCAGTGGTTCTTGAAACGACTACAAGGTTAGCTGTTCTGGACATTGATGCTCCAGCTAGGAAAGCTCTAATTATCATGCCTCTTTTAACGTTGGAGATATCGAGCATAATCCCGCTTTGCTACGAACAGAATTTTCTCATACAACCCTTATACAGCCGAATCTTAGCGGATACTTTCCCTTTCACCACCACAAAGTGGTCCACTGTTGCCATGCGTTTCTGCCGTTTATTGGGTAAATCCCCTTCAGAACCGGTAAAAGGAAAAAGAGGCGTTTCTCCAGGCCCCCGCATTCCGAGAATATAAGCATGCACCGGGCGAATTTTTATGCTAAGCCTAATTTCATTAAACAATTCATATTAAATCTTTAAAGTAATCAAATATACTAAAATTTTCAATTTACTATCATTGATTAATATTTGAATTCACAGAACAAAAATGTTCGCTCTATTTAAAAAAAAAAGCAAGTGCAAATTTTAAAGAAAATGCTTTTATTTTAATAAAAAGGAAAGTACTCTTTTCACTATGATGTTTAAAATAAAACAAACTTAAAACTCTCCCATAATTTGTTGTGGCTTAAAATAATTGAAATCTTTTTAAATAACAGCTAATATATCCTTCTTTATTTTTAATTTTTTATACTGATCATAGCTTTATTATTATCATATTAGTATTATATTTTCTATTCTTATGGTTATGGCTTCTTTGGTTACGATAGCAACGAAAAAGAATTGTTTGTTCTCACAGAACTAAAAATGAGTCACCGCGTTTGTTCTATGAAGATTTGCTTTTTAAATGTTTTTGTATATGAAAATTATTATTGTAAATATGAATTGTAAATAAAAAGACATATTGAAACTCTTATTATGAAAGTCTGACGCCCAGTAAACTAATAAGATTTCCATATTTTTCCAACTTAGTCAAAATATAAAGAGAAATCCATAGCGCAATAAATCACGAACATTTAAAAATGTCCGATTCTCTCGAAAAATCTAAACCTGTGCAGTTGTTTGCATTCATTAATATCTCGGGTCTAATTCAAAAAACCTCCCCAAAAAAAACTCGGAGCCGAAAACACATATTGAAGTTCAAAGTTCTGTTAAAGATTATTTGAAAAAAAAATAGCTTTAACCGCCATCTGCGAATTACTTGTAAAATTACAATATTAAGCTGACATCTCATCGATATCAGTTCTATTAAAGCGGGATTTAATATGTTTTTTTGACCAATCAACCTTCCACCTTTTTGTTTATAAAATACATTACAAGTAAAAGGTATGCCTTACCTTTTACAATAAACAGTTAAATGCGAGATTCGGGATCCAAATATGAAAGCTTAGAGAAAGTGTAAAATTAATACAAATAAAATTCTTAAATAATATTTATAAATACTGCCGTTACTTGAAGGATGCTAGGATTATAAATGTAAATAAATATGTAAAAAAAATTACTATGATATATATCATATGAGTATACTATATATATATATATATATACTATTTTACTATATATATATATATATATATATATATATATATACTCAGCTGTCTTTTCTGTTCCCGCATTGCTTATTCTGTCTCGAAAATTGTGTGTATTGTGGTGCATGCCAATCATCCAGTGATGTAATTAGAATGGGAATGATTTTGTCCTCGATGTTGTTTAACATTGGGAACAATTCCACAACCTTGAAGTGAAACGCCTTGTTGCTCCAACGGTATTCGGTACATTTCTTAGTGTTTGCTCGGATTCACGTTTCTGATAATACACCAAGCCATGGAGTTCAAAAATAATGTTATCAAGTTTTCAAATAATCTTTTCTCTAAGTCAAAAGTAATCAGCATGCAACTGAGCTGCGAGAATGAAAAAAAGGATGCTTCTGTAAAAACACAATTTCTGCACGCATTTTTATACTTCAGTTGTGATTTGAGTTTGAAACTCCCTTCTTCTATTTCATGCTACACTCAACATTATGAATTTTTTTTTATGTATGCCAGTCGTGTGGTTTCAACTTTGAACTTTAATAGAAAATTGAGATCAACACAAGACGTAAACACACATTTGTACCAAATCTACGGTTATCTTATAAACCGATGTGTATAAGATAAAAAAAATAAGCTATACACTCAATAAAAATAAACATCCATTTAATCTGTATTTTCTTCTAAAATAAATATTTAAATGAATAAAAGAGAAGGAAGGGAGGAGTTGCATCCAATATTCGAGGTGAAGTTTGAAAAAATTATGGAATTGCTGGAGTAATGAAGCCCTTTATCTTCTCTTTTAAAGTACTAAATTGTTTTTTTTTTTTTTTTTGTAATTCCTTATTTCCACATATATTAAATTCAGAATGTTAGAGACAATCGTTGATTAATATTAGAAAATTGATATGATTATGTAAGCATAGAGAGAGATAATACCCCCCGAGAAGTTTGTGGTACTAAAGTGGAACTTGTAATATTAATTGCTAGATTTTTGGGAATATAGGTCACAAGCCTAGCTTACGTTTCAAATGGGACAGCTGTAATTTAGGAGGCAATCCAAACGGATTTATAAATATTAATTTTAAGTTTAATTACTATTTACATTAATATTTACTTTAGAGAACAACTTCTCATGCATGCATATTTAACTTAATTCAACAGGAATTTCTGTTTATGAATTACATTATATCTTAAACGATATGCTTATACAACTTTTATGATCACGCAATATAAAAATATTGGAATATAGTAAGAGATAAATCAATAATTCAGGACTATTTATCTTAATTGATACAATATATATAACTGAAAATAACGGATATATGAAAATTTATATGAATAAAATTAGTTTTTAATCCATTTCTTATGTAATATAATAATCATTTCACTTTTTAAAAAAAATATTAAGTAAATAAGTTTAGAGCGTAAGTAAATAAGTTTGTTCGTCGATAAAATTTGAATTTTACAAATATAATTTTAATATATATTACGATTTTATGTTTTATTCAAAATATTTGTTATATTTCACCCGTTTGAATATTTGAATGTAATTCGCTACCTTCATTTTATTTCCTTTATAGATTTTGTATTTTTTTTAAAGAAATACTACTACCCTCGCACTCAGTTAGGTATTATTAATTATAAGAAAAAATAAAGGTATTCCTTATGTTCCTAACTTATTATTTAAGAATCTTCTAAGAAAGGGATATATATGCTGGTGTTAAAAATTAAAAGGTTTCAAATTTGGTTGATTATCTGTAGAAAAACTGGACAGATTCTAATGAAATTTGATAAGTAATACGTAAAGATATAACACAAAAAAATAATCGTTCAACAGTTACAATACACGCGCGGGATCGTGCGTAACACTCATTAGAGTCGAAAGGAGGAAACAACAGTTGTGTGTGTGTGTGCAGAATAAAACAAGCAAATTGGTTAATAGGGTGAACGGTCCCTAAATCTTAAATAACAGGCCTTCACTGTGGTTATATTCTGAAAATAAGGGAGTTTATAAGAACTGTGAGATTAATTCCACTCGTTCAGTTTCTATGTTTTCGGGCATTGGATGGTTCTCGGAGGGGATATGAGAGTTGCAATTACCCTCTTCAGAGCATCTAGACATGTCCTAGGACTGGGTCGGGGTCAGGCCGAAACCCTCGCGAATATCCCCAATTTCCAGATATTCATCGACCAGAAGAGCTTTATGTGGCCTTGCTTTGTCATCCTGAAAACGAAATCAGGACCAACTGCACCCATGAAAATGCAATGATAGGGCTCCAAGACCTAGTCTCTACACCTCAGAACAATCACAGTGCCTCAAAGACTATAAAAGACATGAAGGAGTTTGCGGCCATTCAATGTGATTCCTGACCAGACCATCAAGCTTCCACTGCCATAATGGTCAATTTCTTGGATACTGGAGGGCAGGTAGTAGTTTCTTGGCTCTCCATACGAGACGGTGAAACCCTTTATTAGGACTGAACCGAGACTCTTTAAAAAAAAAATGTCACCGTTGATTTTTCTCAATCTCAATATCTCAGCACTTTTTAAAGGGTTTAAATTTCGGGGAAATAAAAAAAAACAAAAAACCAGTCTTCTTACAAACAGTCCTTCCTCATGAAGTCTTCTGGAAACAGTCAACCTTAAAATTAGTGTTTCTGTGACCGCTTACTACTCACGAGAGGATTGAGAAGCTGTAGCAATGTTGTTATTCCTCACTATAATGGACAAAGGTAGATCTTCTTCTCTGGTCTTCGTACTTTTGGACGAACATTTTTATGTTTTCTCTCGACGGATTATTTATCCTGAAACAGTTTTCATAATTTGAACTCGACGCCGTTAATTTAAAACTTTTTACAAATTGGATTTGGACTCCCCAGTTCAAATTTTTTCCACACAAATCTCACCTCATTCCATCATCCAAAACATTAATGGTTACTCATATTTTTAATGTCTTAATTTTAATTTAACCGATTGTTGCAAAAAACACCAGGAAATTCGACCTGTGCTGGCGAACAAATTGCGAATTTTAGTTCGCGGGCTTATAAATCATGTTGCTTAACTAGCTCTACCAGCACACATACGAATATATCGCAAATATTCGACAATACATCATTTCTTTGAATAAATTTTACATTTAAAATTTTTTTTCCATGAAGTTCGACAAAATATGAAAGTTTTCTTAAGTTTGAACACCAATTAATCAATAAATTGCTTTAAATTTTTTCCCAAAATTTAAAATTTTAAAACTTAAATTTTTTTATTGGTTGTTTTCTTGAGTTAGTAATGAAAGGTAAATCAAATCCATATAAAAAAAAATTAAGTAAGGTATTATATTTCTATTAAAAATTTTTTTTTTAAATTTTTTCCTGTTTACAACTATTTTAAAAATTGTGGAAAGAGTTCCTTTGATTTCAAATTAGTTAAACAAGTTCCTATTGATTCACATCACTTCGGTTGCCTAAAATAAAAGCTGGCTTTCTAAGACGTAGTAAATTAGGACTGAGAGTGCAAATAAGTTAGATAAAAGTGGTATTAGAAAGCTGTGTTTAAAATTAAAAAGGGTGATTCTAAAATGATGGAACACACTTTGAGGGGGATAGAGCTCACTTAAACTGTTTTAACACTTTTTTGTGTACGGAGTCATTCGTTAAGTATGTTGCTAATGAGTATTTTACGTTTCATTTAATGTGTTACATTTTTTTCTGTTTGTGTCTCAACGCAGAACTTCCGATCATATATTCCTATAAAAAGTTGTTTTAATTAGTGAGCTCTACCACATATCAAAGTTTGTCCCATCATTTTAGAATCACCCTCTATGCATTTTACTTCAATGATAAGTGAAATTTTCATGTTTTTTCTAACACCATATATATTTAATTAAATATGTTTTGTGTACGATAGAATGTCTACATGAAAAATATATTTAGACTTATGTGCTTGACACAATAAATTTTTAAATCTTAAATATAAACACATAACACAAATATAACATCTATAAAGAGAAAAAATAGAAACAAGAAATGATTTTTTTTTTTAATAAATACATAAGGTATATTAAGCAAGATTTTTTTTGCACAAAACCTTCTCTATTGCGAGGCCCAGTGGCCGAGTGGTAGCTTACCGCACTTCCACACCACATGTTTTGGGTTCTATCCTCAGGCCGGGGCAAGGTCGACTCATCCCTTCAGTGTGTCGATAAATGAGTACCAAGCTTGCTTGGAGACTAAACACATGGGGTTTCGTTTCAAACTGACCACCTAATCGGGACATCTGATCATGCGCCTTATCTTCCAATGGTCCCGTATACTGAGATAGGCACAGTAGGCTTTGGCTGTTGTGTCACTGGGTTCATTTTAGTTCTGTACAGTAAAATTTTGTAAAATAAGGCTATTTTCCAAAAAATGCATGCACTTTTTAAAAAAAAAATAAAATAAAAAATTTCTTTCAAACCTTTTTAGTATGTTAAAATGTTTTAACTTCATCTGAAAATGAATTTGATCAAATGAGAGTTGGATGGAATATTGATGATTCTCTAAGCATTTTCAAATGAATCACGTTTTTAAAAAAATCAAAAAAAAAATAGTTAAATTTTCAGCAAATATAATGAAACGTATCTGGAAATTATTAAATTTAGCTCATCCACTAACATATAAAATTGTTTTATCAACGCTTTCGTGATCCTTAAAAATGAAACACCGAATTTTTAAAACGAAATTGAACACACTCACACATTACTTATTTAACTCCCATAATTGATTTATCGGAATAATTTATGATCCTCCCATAAAGTGAAGGAAACCTACAACCCAATTCATTGTAAAAAAATTAATAGCTGTAAAATCTAATCTTTACGATTTCTCATGGCAGATAAGTTTTCGCGCCATCGAGTTCGTGAAGATGCTCGCAAACAATTACCCGACCTTTTAATACCGTAATTCGAGTAAAACTGCCCTCGTTTTTACCAGCCTCTGCTCTTTCGTCCCTAAGTTTATTGTTCCGAAACAGTCCAACTGGAAGCAAATAAAAAGAACAGAGAAATTACTTTCAGTTACTGGTTCGCCTTGCTCATTGGCTCATAAAAGATAGTTCTTTGGAATCGTTGTCTCCATTAGGGGGTGGCTCCCGTATCGAGTAACTCAAAATTATTATCTATCGCTTCTTTACCTTCAAGAAAGTTTCATGCACCATTAATTTATCATGTTTTCAGTCGAATCTTCACTTTATTTACTTACTAGTGCCTCGTTTTTTTACTATCATTTTCAAGCCTTCCTAGACTTTAATCTTTGGGTTGATGGCAGTGTAGCGAGGAACAGTTATGTTTTAATTTGCAACTATGGAGGGATATTTTCTTCGCTTTGCTTCAGAGCATCTCTCGGGGAGAAAGAGATGAAGACCCTTTACTTAGAGGGTATGAAAAAGTTTCGCTACATACTAATGGATGGGAGTGCATTTTGTTTCGAGATTTATACGTCTATGCTTATGAGAGGACAAGTGGCTTTTAAATATTCTTAACACTCTGCTTTTCTGGAATTAACTTATGAATATTCAACAGTTAGAAATTAAGTGAAGTTTCTTGGGATGAATAGTGGAGATATGCTCTTAGGTTTATTAGATATAGTTTAAAAACTGGTTCTATTTGACATTTTAAATGAAACATAATTTAAAAGGAGAGAATTTTAAGCGAGCACGAATTCTTGAATACTATATTTAACATGATGAAGGGTTAGGGTAAACATGTTTAACTTAAACATAGTAAAAAAGAAATTGCTGCTAAATTTTCAAATAAATTTTTATTTTACATATATTTGTAATTTTTATGTTTTTTATTTATATATATTTCCCTGTGAGGTATGAATATACACTTCATGATAAACGTCGGAATGGGACAGATAATCAAAAAAATGTCATGCTTCTGAAATATATGTTTTGTTTTTTATAAAGTATTTTCTGGATGTAAATCTATCTCCACAATTAAGATATCCGACTACTCTAAAACCATGATTTTTTTTTCAAAAATTGACAAATTGTTTTATGACTTTATTTTACAGGCCATCTTATTAGCTAAATAACAATACCAAGTTTTTTTATTTTCTCTTCACTAGAACAAAAACTACAAGCGTTTTAGTAAAAGCAAATGTCATAACTTTACACAAGATGTCAAACTTCAAAATGCGTTTTACTCGAAATGTGTTTTTTCGAAAAACTCAAACGGGACAGCAATTGCTCAAAAAGTTTTAAAATAATTAGCTGAAATTTTTTGCTTATGTTCTGCATAACAGTAGAAGTGTTTTGATCTTCAGATTTATCCATCACTGTTTTATTTCAAAATTTGCAGTCCTTTATGTGAATATAGTCAATGTTTTTTGAGCAATTTCGTATAATCACAAAGATAAAGTGTTCTAGATTTTGTAAAAATTAAAATATCTCTTATCCTGAAGGTCACTTCAAATAGGAATAACAAAGTTACACATCAAAATTGAAAAATTGAGAATTTGTTCATAAAAGCTTTGTACAAAGCGGCCCCGCTTACGGAATTTTTTGTACATTTTTACTAGTTCTTTCCCATTTTAATAATAATAATTTTTTTTTCTTTTACCAATTTTAGGATTTTTCCCTTGAGATATACTAAATAAATATAAAAATCACAAAAAAATCCCCATATCTCCTTTTTTTCAAAAAAAAGTTGTCGCAAGTGTAGTCGGATACCTTAAACAATATATCTATACATATTTAGTCAAATACTCTCAGAGAACATGAAGAAATTCGAAATATTGTTTTTGATAAATACAAAATATTTCGTTAAAAATGAGGTTTAAACATCGTAATGAGTATACAGATAAAATAAACATGGTTTTTAAATACTGAAAGAAAGTGAACATCTTCGTTAAAATGCCATGTCTTATACCATCGTATGCAATATGTAACAACATTTCTTTCCAAGTAAAAATATTATATCTACAAACAGTTTTCTAAGCATGGTAATCTTTTTAACTTGCAAGCTCTGGAAGGTTTGTTCAAGTTTGACCATGCATCGAAGGCTTCATGAACATGGTCTTTATGTGAGGCAACCAGCAACTTGCGTCTCACTCACGTCATGCCATAGATTTGAATGTTTGCGGTGGGTACGTCAACATGTCCGCTGGATGCCTGATCAAAGAAGGACTATTCTCTTTAAGGATGTGTCTAGGTTTCGGCTCGAAAGCCATAGTAGACCTATTTTCATTTAGAGAGAATCTGGAACTCTTTTTAATCCATGACACATCCGTGAAATAGATGCAAAAATTTTGCAACTTAAAGAAGTATCCCCGCATCAGGCAGTGTTTATGTTTGGGGTGGTATCTCTTTGGGTGGACACACAAAATTCTATGTCTCTGGATGCTTATATGTGCCTCTAAGCCGGGGCAATAGGTGACGCTTTTGTGCTGCAGGGTGATAATACGAGATCATAGAGGACACACGTCTTGGATGCTTATCTGGAGCAAAAAACAATTCAGCGTATGCAGTGGCCACCTTGATCACCGGACCTTAACTTTATCGAGCATCTTTGGTCACTCTACGACGACAAAGAGCTACCAATCCCCTTCCTATGCCAATAGTACCACTTTCAACTGCCTTTGATGAACAATGACTGCACTTCCTACAGAATTGATAGACCTCATAATTGAGAGCATCACTCATCGCTGCATATACTATATTGCTTTTCGGGGGTTCATATCCCATATTATAGGTACTTTTCCTATATCAATCAGACATATCCAATTTGTTCATTATGTGTGCATGCGAGAATTTCCATAACACTATAACTGTCTGGTGATTTCTTTTTATGCTACTTTGTGCATTCCTTTGTGTTGTATAATTTGTATAAGTTTCATAAAATATTCTATGCATAACTTTTTGAGTTATCGTCATCTTTATGATTTTTCCTTAAATTATAGTAACCTGTGTACTAAGTGCATAGGTACACATTTTGTAAAAAAAATTCTGCTGAGATCATCGGTTTTCACTTTTTCTGAAAAATTGACTTTTCTAAATTTACAGGCAATCAATATAAAACTGTTATTACTATCAAAAACATAGTCTTTCAGGAAGAACTTATTCTCTATTGAGAAATTCTAAAACTTCTTATCCTTCTATATTATTGTTAGCAAAATTGCAAAATATTTACACACAAAGGATATATACTTTTCAATTAATCTTCTTTTGTTAAGACGAAAAATATACTTCAATGTTTCTCAACTTTATAAAGAAAACAACACAAAATAATTTTTAGAAGAAGAAAAAATGGAGTGAACAGAGTTTCTAAGTATATATTTCTGTTTAGAAATTGATTCGAGCAAAAACATTCTTCTAACGATGTTTACAAAATGCAATGAAAAAGTATAAAGTCTGACAAGTTTTATTTATTTATTTATTTATATACAAATAAAAAAAATTGATGAGTCATTTCTTTTTCGAAAAAAAACGATCAAATTTCAATTTCATTCCATCAAGGATATAAGGTATTCCGAATGAATGAAAAGATATTTGAATATGTTTTTCACTAAGAAACCGATCCATTCAAATATGATTTTAAGAATGCATGCTAGTTATTCTCTGAAATGACACCTTAAAAATAACCCATTTTCTAACCGAAAAAATTGAAAATGTTTATTGAAAGATAATTACATCTTACTTCAAAGAAACACTTTAATAATTCTTTGAATTCTTAAGAATAGACCTTCATTTTTCATTTTTCTATAAGATGTACAAGTGTTTTGTTGCATGTTTTGTAAGGTACTAAATAAATTACTGAAGTTGTAAAAAATAAGATATCACCAGACCCTTTTAAAAGCAATGAATCTTCAAAAAATAAGATCTAAATGTTTAACTTATTGATTTTTTTTAATAATTCTTGAAACAAAACTATTTTTATTATAGACATATTATACGCGTGTTAAAGACTACAGAACACGAGAAAATCATCATACTAAGCCAGAACTCAACACACAAAGTGCTTTTTTATTTCTAAACTAGAAGTGACGTAAAAGTAAATTCAGCTTACGTGAACTAAATGTTTTTCATTAAAAAAAAGTAATTTTAAGAGATTAAATTTAAGCTTCTATATTGAGGTGGTGACAGTCAAAAATATAAGCTAATTAAGAACAGTAGAATAAACAGTAAAGGAAAAGGGAGATAATTTAGTTTACACTAAGCTATAAAATGTATTTAAAAATATTTAATGAAATTTTGTTATATTTACATGGGAATGCTTTTTTAAAACAATAAAATTTAGCACTCCTATTTTTTAAAAGAAAAAGGATCATTTTGTCAAATATGTTATCTTAGCTACGTAATCCAGAGTCAATTTCAGAATGGATGATATATTTAGTTAAATTATTATTCATAGATTACTTGTATCTCACATATTGTTTAAACGGGATTTACATTTTCACGCAATTTTTTCTAAACAGATTTTTAAAAATATAATCGTATTATTGTTTGTTATGAATGAAAAGTAAAATTTTGTGTAATAATGAAATTGTTTACGCTAATTTAAGAATTATCGTAGTTACAAAAACTTAGTAGTCATAAATTCAATAAATCATTTAATATTAAAAATAGCTTTAGAAGTACATTGAGTGAAATATAAATAAGAAAAAGTGCTCTAATGTAAAGAAAAAACAACTAAAGTAATACTTTTTGTATATTCGAACTCGAACTGAACAATAGTATAATTGAAGAATATTCTAGTCAAAATCATCTGTTTTCAACAATTTTATTGCAAGTTGTTTCACTTTTTTTAAGTTCTATCTCTTAATTCTCATTTAATTCAATATTTTTTGTAATTATTTATTTTTTTAAATGATAGTACAGTAATTTTGAAAAATTTCTATCACGAATTTTTGTGAGAAGTTTTGCTTAATTTAACTCCCAATTATCTGATGTGGATGTGGTAGGAGATTATGTCTAATTAGAAGTCTTGAAATGACAAGTATATTAAAGACTGATTGTTGATTCATTCTCTTCTTGTAAATGAAGGCCTCCGTTTCGATGCAAAATATTTCATTGTCTTTTTTAGATGTAAAAGTAGATTGAAAAAGAAAAAAAAATCTCCAATATAAAATTTACAATTGTCCAAATTCCAATGTCTACAGAAGAAGTAACGCTAATAATTTTATCTACGTAAAAGATGAAAAGAAAAATAAAATCAGTTAATTTGTTTTAGCTTTATGCTCTGAAAGTAAAATATTATTTATTTATTTATAGCATTTTAAGAAACTAAAGTGTACTGTGTGAATCCACTAACTTAATAATTAAATCAAGAAATTTAAATTAACCGTGTTTTATTAGCAAAATTCATTTCCTACTTGATTTTAAAATCGTGTCATATGTTAAATACGTATTCCTCTCGTCCTCATATCAGAATTAAAACAACGAGTAAGAAGCCGCAGCAAATACCTTGTTGATAATTGTGTTGTTTCATTGGTATTGTTGTGTTCTTTGGATAATTTTTATCATTAGAAGTGTTTGCTTCTTTCTTTTTCACTACGATTAAATGATTTTAACATATGACTGCTTAAGGATCGTTTTTTACTTGTTGATAAAAAAATAAAGTGATCATACAAAATCTGGCCTAACCAAGTAAGACCTGATTTTACTCTTGCTGTGACACAATGGAAAATTCTAATAATGTCTACAACACATTACTTACTATCTGCACAATATTTTAATAACTACTAGTCCTCTTAAAAATCTTTTAACATCTCCTTGATTCGATGAAATCTGCTCCAAGAACTGCACATTTCCCAATAAAAAAGTCCTAAAGCATTTATTTCTCTAAACTCATTAATACCATTGATAAATAATCTCTCATCAAATACAAATAATCAATGCATTACTAACTTATTTTATTCATTGTCAGTAATTATTTAAAAAGAATGTGTGCATACATCCTATGATTAATTAACTACAAATTATCCATCCAAATAAAGAACAGGAAAATGTAAGAGAGCAACAAAGTCTTCGGGTCATTAAAAACACTACATTGCTATCAAATTACAAAATTCGCATCGAACACTTCTAAAGAATCGAAATGAGATTTTGTAAGCATTAGCGATCTATTCAGAGCACTTTTAACGCAGTACAATTAGTGAGCAAACGTAATTTCCGAAGAAAATCAACCAAGTTTCAAAACTTGACAGGAAACATTTCTTCCACGCATTGATTCAATCAAATGGATCCTAAAGGAAATCCGGGAAAGAGAGAAATCCTCAAGAAGTCGACTGCCTTTTCCGCTTCAAGCAATTAGTACCAAATAAGAGATTGAGATAATTACCTGCGCTTGATTAAGTTGTGGTTGTCGTCTCTAGGCTTATTCTCCTCCTATTTAGACAGCTGATAAGAAACATTTTTTTGTTTTGGTATCTGTTTAACGCACTCTTAGATAAAGCTTTTACGCGCATAAAAAAGTATATTTATCCCCACCTATGAATCTTAAATCTTTGATCTTGATTAAACTTAAGGTTTTGCGTCCTTTCTTTTGATTGTGGCGCGTTATCTGCCTGCTATTTTTTCTTACAGTTAATTATAATTTTTAAAAAGTTGTTCTGTTTCATTTCATAAGTATTTGAAAATTTTTTTACGAGTTGTATTTTGAAAGTCTCAGGTAGTTTCATAAAATGATGTATCACAGGGAAAAATGATAAAAAGTAGTATAAATTTTGTTGTATTAATTATTAATAATAATATCACATTTTAATTCAAACATTTCAAAGTTCGTTTATCATTTGACAAACAAACATAAATCCTTTTAAGGTTAAAAAAAGGCATTAACATACTACAAAAACCTAAAAGTAAAAAGAATAAAAAAGATTATTTACCAAAAATATAGTGTTTAAATCCTTTTTAAAATCTCTGGATTTAAAAATTATACCGACTTCAGACATGTCTCAAATAAATTGTGGAAATATAGAGCTTGGATTCATATTTTATGTCTTATTAAATTATCAATTATACATTTAAAGGTAAACTGATGTTGACAAAGTGTCATAAATTAATATTCATCGCGATAATGGTAAGCCATCAGGCTTATAAAATAGAAAACAAGATTAGGTTACACAGTGGCGAAAAGGGAATATTAGGGACTCCCTGCAAACTCAGATTTTAGGCCCCAAGCCCAAATACGTACTTAGTGTCTGTCAAGCTTTGGGCTCCTTAGAGTCTCTGGGTGGGTAGGCGAGGGTGTACGTTACACCACTCAGGTTACACTAATACATGACTTCGTTTACTGTTTTCTCTAAATTTTTTTTTTACCAATTGATATTGAACAACATTATATATCTAAAAAAATAGTATTTGTTATTCTTGCACAGATGCATATATGCATCTGTATCCTTAAAGTAGAGTTAAAAAGTAATTCTTGTAATAAAAAGGTGTACTTTAATAAGAATTTCTTTTGATATGCAATTGTACCTCAAATGAAATAATTCCCGAATAATTTTTCTTTGAAGATAAAAATAAATTTAATTACTACATTTTGAAAACTTACGAATTTAAGAAATAATTATATTAATACCACAAGCACAAAAAGAGCAAAGGAAACAACGATAAATCGATAAAGTTCATTGAGTATGGGAAAAAAATAAGATGGATGAAAATAAAAAAATGTATTTCAAACTTTGTTAAAAAAAAATAATAATGAAAATAAGGGGAAATGGATGTTTTGTCATTTTGTTTTTAGATTAAATATTATGTTTACGTACAAAAATACTTTTACAAGTATGAAACTTAATAAAAATAATTAGGATTTTTTTAAATACGACGAAGCGTAAATAATAATAATAATACCCAGAAAATTTAGACTTAGATGCAAAAATAATAATTAAAATTAATCCTCGATTTTTTTCGAAATGACAAAAAAAAAATCCCATTTACAAAACATTAAAAAAAGTTAATTTTCAAAACTGAACAGTATTAAATAATTAATTATAGGATTATACCATTAAATATTAGAAAGCTGTAATTAAATTACGTTCTAATATTACATGCAGTTTAAATCATGCTAACACCAACCTTACAGCCGCATTAATGCCCCATCCAGACAAGTAAATCACCATAGCCTCTATCGTGTCGGCAATAACCGTTGCCGTAGGAAAAAGAAAAACTTTATCTGAATCTTTATGCAAATTATATATGCGGAATAAGCACCGCGTTCTGCTTATACTTCAGTTGCGGAAATGCGTCATATAGGGGATTGCAGTTCAGACAGAATATTAAATGTTTATATCAAACACTTTTCAAGACTGCATGTAAAGATTTATATATATATATATTAATTTAAAATTATTTTTTGTAAATCTTTGGAATTTTAATCAATTTATTTTTCATTAGTAAATGTGTTATATATAAGCACATGAGTTCAATTTACACACGCTATTTTTCTTTACCTTTTTATATATATGAAACGTATTTTTTTTTAAAATTTGCAATTGTTTTGAAACTAATTTATAAAATCTGTTCCTATGCAAATTTCTTTTTTACAAAAAAAGTTTAAAAATATCAGGCTATAGTTATATATATATATATATATCTATAATATACTTAACAATATGTGATTTGAGATTACTAGTGTCAAATACGTTCAAGAAGTAAATTTTTATTTAACAAATCAAATGAAAATAATCAATTGTTCAAAACTCTTATCAGTTAAAATTGCTCATTTTTTGACTTCAAATTAACCATTGTTAGTTATTGAGCCACATTAAGCTATGAAAATGAATATAATTTCGTTGAAAGATTTGACTAGCATATGGCTGAACATTAGTACTAGCAGGCTTACAAATGCAACAAAGCTTGATATTCGTACACATGAAATAATTTGGTGTTTTCTTCTTTTTCAAATAATTGTCTGTTTTGTCCTTAGTTTTTATAATAAAACTATACTTTAAAATGATATTGTTAATCAGTATCAACAAATAAATGATAAGTTATATGAACTAGAAATGCATATTTTAGAATCAATATTCTCAACCATAAGTATTCTAGTAAAAAGTGGAAGTACGTCTTCAAAAAATAGATGTCTGATGGAAATGTCTTGCTATTTGTTTTTGGAACGGTTGTGTGTGAAGTCATCTTAAAAATTACCTAAAGAAAAGCTCAAACTTCACTAGAGCTTATTCAGCAGCACATTTTTGAACAAATTGTGTGATGATCAACGAATGGTGCGTAGTGATAACTAAAAGTATTCGTCTTCTGTAGACACAATGCACCTTCTAACTCCTCTAGAGAGCTTGAGGAATCAAAAGAGTGAGGCTTTAAAATTTTGACAAATCCACCCTATTTACCTTAACTCACTGCAAGTAACTTTTATCCTACCTCCAGAACTTAAAAAGACCAATACGGGATCAGACATTTGACAAGGCAAATTAGGCGATTGAAGAAGTAAGTCAGTGATTCCCAAAGTGATTTATATCTACCTCCAGGCGTCTATGTCGATCTGCAAGAGGTCCACGTAAGCGAAAAAATAATTTAGGGGTCCATGAGAATTGAATGGGGGTCTACGATAACAGATCTCATTAAACCAGGTCGTAACTTTAATTAAAAAAAATTGAAAAAGAGGAAGCCAGATTTACCTGTTTAACAGTTTGATTTACTAAACTTAATGAGGTTAATTTTCAGTTACAACGACCATCATTTTTGCGTATCTTGCCAGAATTAAGCTGAGGATTATAATATTGGACGCCCAGAGTTTTCCCAGTTTCTCAATCTGTCACAGACAATCTGCAAGGAAAATGACATTTTAACCTACGATAAACATTTAAATGCCCTTTATACAGATTTTGAAACTAGGTTTTTGAAGGCTTTGACTAGGGAAATTACCACAGTAGGCAATGAATTTATGAGGTCACATTGATAAAAATTAAGGACATATTACAAGTGGAATATAATTTAAAAATGTACATCAATTATGAAAGCCCCACATTCATCCATCCCATTAATAGCATTTTTTTGTTGCTCAGTTGCTTTATATTACAGTTATTTTATGTATTAATTAAACTATAATTTATTTAACATGTGTGTGTGTCTTAAGTTTTAAACACTTCACTTTACTAGTATCGGAAAATTTAAATCTTTTGAAGTAAGTAGCTCCTGTCAAAAAGACATTTAAGTTGATAAATTTGCAAAAATTCAATATTAGGTAAGTATAGGTCTACCCCAAATCGAAAAACATGTCAAGGAGTCTATGAGACAAAAAAATTTGGGAAACTCTGAGGTAAGTCAATAATTTTTGACGCAACCTATTGAATTCTACAATAAAAACTCGAGTCGCCCATCCGGTATAGTGTTTAGCGACACTGACTGCTGTGCCGTAAGGCTTGAGTTCGAATCCCAGAGAAGACATGGATGTTTGTAAATGTATAGTGCCTTTGTGGCGGGTTATTCTAAACAGCCGTGGAGCCGTAAGTCCTCTCATGAGTTTGGTAGATGGGAAGAGAGGTGGGAGGCCCTGACCTCCCCCAGGATGTTCTCCCTCAAAATTGGGGTGGAACCGAGCTAAATCATAAGGTCACCTTTAGGGTGCTCAACGCTATGGCCAACGACTGGCGTACATCTAGACCCTTGCCGTTATGAATTTCGTGGACCTGGAACTAACACAGTCGAGATCAGGTGGCATAAGAAACAACAGCAGAAATGCAGCAATGATAACTTTAAAAAGTCATGAAACTATGGGTGAAATATATTACTGTAAGTATGACTATATATTGGAAGCCCAGTGGCAGAGTTTCGCCCTTCCATATTACAAGTCCGGAGCTCACTCCCAGGCTGGGCAAGGGCGACTCAACCTTTCATCCCTTCAAGCTGTCAATAAATGAGTACCAAGTTTACTTGGGAACTGAACTCTGGGGCTTTCACGTCAGATTCACCATATGAGCAGAGCATTTGCTCATTCACCTCAGCGTCCAAGATCACGAATACTAAGATGAACACAGCAGGCCTTCATCCTCATGGGCTGAAGCGCCATTGAGTTTAGTTCTATGAATATATATATATATATATATATATATATATGTGTGTGTGTGTGTGTGTGTATTATAAAATGTTTAAGAATGACGATCTATTCCGATTAATTTATCAATAATTATAACTTTATGATACCCCAGTACAAAAGTAAATGAAGTGTAATATAAATAGTTAAGTAGATGTTTTATGAATTCCACTTCTGTTTGTCTTTGGGAATTTCGTAAGATAAACATCACATTTCAACAAATCGAGGAGTAGCATAACTATGAGATCAAACATGAAGCATATTATACCGGGTGTTTCTAAAAAAATTGGAGTTTTAATGCTTTATAGTATTTATCACATATAAGTTACAAGTATAATTCATACATTGAATGAAAGAGAAACTGAAACAGTTTTACCTACACGTTTACAAATGCTCAATGTGAGCCCGTTCGTCACACGGCCTAAATCAAGTCGATAAGCGGGTTCATCCCAAACTTTTTCAGTGTGTCTGAGGAAATTTTTGCAAAATCTGCTTCCATCCTATGTCTTAAGTCTGGAAGGTTTGCTGGCAGCGGAGGAACGTACTCACAATCCTTTATGAGCCCTTTAATCCTTCTAAAGTCGCATGGCATCAAATCGGGTGAACGTGGAAGCCATGCAATACAAGTTTTATCGGGAGGCTCTTTGCGGCCAATCCATTGGTTGGGTACAGTGATATTTAACAAATCGCGTATTGAGAGATGCCAGTGAGGCGGTGCATCATCTTGCTGCCAAATGAAGTTATTTGGTTCCCTTTCTTCCAATTGAGGAAATAGCCATAGTTGTAGAGCATCAAGATAGGCAGAACCAGTTACAGTCGGTTACCAGTTACAGCCTAGGTCGTCCCTTCTTTTTCCCTTTACAAAGACATCCAGTTGTTTCAAACTGATGATACTACCTAAGAATGTTATTATCATTTGGAAGTTGACAACCGAACTTAATAAGGAACGCTCGTTGCACAGTAATTCACTGATTCTATCTTTAGCAAACTGGAAAACACGACGCTTTCTGTTTACTAATCGCCATTTTTCTACTAGCGCGTTGATCGACGAGAAAGACGAAAAATTAACATACGTTTCGCGCACACATGCCAGCAAACAAAATTGTTTCAGTTGCTCTTTCATTCGATGTATGAGTCATACTAATATGTTATATATAATGAATATTATATAAAGCCTTAAAACTCCGATATTTTTTAGAAACACCCGGTACATAGGTATGTGCATGTTTCTTTTCCTGAAATAATTTGCAGGCCAATTGTTAATTTGATCTACTACCTAATATTAGCGGTAATTGATGTTAGTTAATCGGCAAATTAAGGGTAATTGATCAATTATGCATGTATTAACGTTGCTCACCTGATATTTTAATGACCATCACTTATTGTTTCTTCGACACACGATTTAATAGATAGTTAGAGTATTATGTTAAATTGCGATTCTGAGAACACCGTGAAGAATAATAGAAAATTCTCTTTTTTTCATGAATTTGGTCACTCTAAGACATAACTACTCTTAAAAGTCTTGTATAGCACGATTTGAAACTTTTAGTTTTGCCAAGAGAGTAAATGATAGATCTGATATAGATATGATATGGAAGTTAGGAGAGCAAACGATTGCAAATACGTTTCTCGACTTTGAGAATGAATGAGAGTTCATGAACTCCACCATCACCTGTTTTAAAAATATCACAGTAAATAAAGGAAAACCTGAGATTCCTTTTTTTTTATTTATTTTTTGAGTAAACACAATACATTTCTTAATACTAAAACTAACCTCTGACAATTATTTCAAAATAAGTTTTAAGGGGTTGTTCTTTTCAAAACCAACATTAAATTAATGAGCTGTATTATATTAAAAGCTCATTAGTCTTCGTAACAAAATATTCAAAGTTATACATTTAAAATTTTTGTAAATATTTATTTAAAAAAATTACTTAATCCCTTAAATTTTTCTGTAACAATAAAATAATGCATGAATCGAGAACAATGATTTTGAATATTCCGCTTTACAGAATCCTGTAATAGTTATGAATAAGGATAATTATAGTTAATATTCTTTATTAATTTTCAATTGAAGGTATATGAATTTAAGCTCAATCGCTAAGTTCGGGATTAATTTAAAATTAAGAGGTCTCAGGGATGTTAAATTTCTCTAAAGGTCTGAAAATATAAACAATTTTCAAACAAGTATAATTCTTTTAAATTTAAATTAAATAATTCGAATATTTTACACATGATTTATAAAGGAATGGGGCTTCAGAAAAGTATAAAATATTTAAAATATAAGCATAATTTTTAAAATTATAAGGATATGAAAATAAGAATTTTTTCTATAAGAAATATTTATTAAGTTTTACGTCGCGCGTGCTATTTTCTCAAATAGTAGCTTTAATTACTAGATATAAGTTCATTTATATAGGTAAATGTATTTATATTACATTGTAGCTATTTTTACATAAATAATATAACAAATTACATATTTTAGTAAATAAAAAAATATATTTATAAAAAATATTTAAAAAATTACAATATTTACAAATATTTTGAAATACAAAAGATATATAATACTAAAATTAGGTACGGTTTAAAGAGTATGATGAATTTTATAATTCTATAAAGTTTTATACATCAGAAGCTACTATTTTAGAAAGTAGCGTGCGTAACGCAAAAGGGCGTAATATTTATTATAGAATTTTCATATGCTTATGATTTTAAAAATTATTATTATATTTTAAATATTTTGTACTTTTCTGAAGCCCCATTCTTTTATGAATAATTTGTAAAAGACTCGAATCATTTAATTTAAATTTAAAACAGTTATACTCGTTTCAAAATTGTTTATATTTTCAGAGCTGTAGAGAAATTTAACACCCCTGAGACTTCTTAAATTAAAAAGCTTAATGTTTCATATTTTTAATTAAAATGTCATTAAAATATTTTCTAAAAATAGAAGACTTGTTTTTATTTTACGTGCAGTGGTTGCAGTAGCCAAGTAGTCACGGCCTCCAACTGGGGAATGCCATTGTTTCTTTCGAGTCCAAAGGCCTCCGAAAGTCCATACTGAAGAGGAGAGATTACGCATTAAGAGGAGTAGGAAACCTATATACCGACAATGTTAAATTGGCTGTTTTTGGTGTACTTTTTCTCAAAATCTGTTACATGTACATGTTTGAAATGTTTCATACAATTAAAGCGTACCTTTCTCATAAAATTGAAAAGAGCTTTTATCTAATTTAAAATTTTTTCATAATTTATAAAATATTCTATCAAACATAGTGAAATTTGATCCACTTTTCACGTAAAAAAAATTGTAAAAATTAAAGTTTTGAGTTTTCTACAAAAGGCTCTCATTTCAGTATATACTAACCCCATCTTTCATTTTAAATATATCATATAAAATTTACATACCTATGAACAGTAGCTTCTCAGAAAAGGTACGTACGTGGTTAAAGTACGGTATTTTTAGATAGGTTAAAATCAATACAATTTAAAAATGTAAAAAACTCAAATTGTCAAAAAAATAAAATTTTAGCTTTCCAACACCTCAACCTGTTGAGGGACATATTGCTCATGTTGGTGTGGAAGTTTAGAGAGTGAATTGTTAGCTTGTCACTTGACCGTGACTCAAAATTACGAAGTATTTCGTCAATAGCTTTAATCTGTCTTAAAATTCAATATAAATAATTAATAAACCTATTCTACAGTAATTAATTCCATTATCATTAGTTTTATAACAAGAACACGCATAATTGAAATTTCTTTTATTGCATTACCACAGACATTTATTTATATTGAAATACTGTCATATATGCAAAATAATGACGAAATTCTTTCTAAAAAACAATTGAAATTTTTGATACAAAATGAATTCTGGTGCTAAAGAAGCTTGAAATTTAATACAGTAATAGATATAAAAATGAAAACATTTTACTTCAAATTATAATGCAAAATCCCACCGTTCTTGAGAAATGCAGTTTTAAATATAGGATGTTTCAATATTAAAATATTTTATTTATATCCACATAAAACCATCAGATGTTTTAATGCTTGCATTATTCACATCGTACGACGTATTAACTTCTTCAATGCTCACAAACGTTTCATTCAACTGGTAAGAATTCCAAACATTACTTTTCAATAAATAATAATTGGTGCTGCTATATAGAAAGTTGCCAGACAGTAAATATTTTTCATGCTCAGTAATATATACATACATATATGCATTGAGTGAGTATGTGAATTTGTATTTGGTTTATTCATGTGTGTCAGAGTAATACTTTTTGTCCTTAATGTACTGATAAAAATGAAGAATATATAGATTTTATTTATTTCAACTTCTTAACTATTATAATTGCTAAGAAGGCTATTTTCTTCTAAATAGAACTTCATACAATAGGGAAAAAAATCCCCATAATGGAAAATAAATCTTTATTTTTATTCGAAACAAAGAAAAAGGAATGTAATTTAAATTTCTTATTCCTTTTTTTCGATACAAATAAAAAAAAGTAGCTTTTATTAATTACTTCAAACCATTAATTGAATTTGAAGTAAATTACTAACGGAGTCTAAAACTGAGTAAAAAGCCCAAAACGCGATAGAAATTTGATTAAGTTTGTTGTCTGAAATCTATTTTCATTAATTTATATTGTAAATCTTTTCTCAAACTATAAGTATTATATTTCCAAGAAATTAAAAAAAATTAAAAACATAGAAATTATTATAACTAGCATTAAAATAATAATTATAGTTATTTAAGAAAATTGTCAACTTTTTTACATATCTTATTATTTTTTTTTAATTTTAATTTTAATAGAATTTGGCATTATTTACAAAGTTTGATGAACATAGAAACGATTATTGTTTGTATAATTATATTTTATTCCTTTAATTTTGTGTAATGGTTATTTTATGTAGTTTCGTAAGAGATTTATTAAACTACTAATGTTTTTAAAACATGTCGACTGGGGGCGTGGTTGGTTTGTCGCTGGCCTTCTGCGCCCAAGGTTGCGGGTTCAACCCCACCCCAAATCGATGGATTTTCATGATGCAGAAAATCGACAGCGGCCGTGTCGTATGATCATACGGCATGTAAAAGATTCCTAGGGGTGATCTAGACAAAATTATATCCTAGTAAAGGTTCGCATCATCAGAGCTCCGGTGCCTCCCCCTAGCGAGAAAACTGGCGTCAAAACAGTTAAATAATCAAACAGTTAGTTCTGCAAAAATTTTGGAGCCAAATTTGGAAGCATGGTTTTAACTTGAATGTTATGTTTAGTATTTAGTGATTTTACTTAAATATAAGTGTGTTCTTCACTTTAAATTTAGTTTTAATTAGTTATATTATTACTGATTATTTAAAATTGCTAAGGCTTAGTAAAGAGTTAAACATATTTTTAAAATATTTGAAGTTAAAACTAGGTGCTAATTTAAGAATTCTGCATAAAAAAATTTGGATTAAAAATAGTACAAAGTTAAGATTTTCTTATAAAATTTCTATTTTGTAAAATTTACATCTTTAAAATTGTGTAAATTTACTGTATGTATGTTTCTTAAATGCAGTTGTGTATACTGAAGTGACATTTTTGAGATATTCTTAAAACATTTAAATATAAAGCAGTCATCATAACAAAAAAATGACAATTTTTTAATAAATTCATAATAATAATTGTTCGGTGAACTAAAAGTTTGTGTTTGTGAAAACTAATTAATATACTTAAAAAAATTCACTTCAGTTTAAATATAATGTCTAATTAATATAAATAAAAATTTGAGTCTTTATGTTTAATAGTTTCTGATAAAAAGGTATGAGATGATACATTAAATGGGATGCTTGTTGTCTTTGCGAGAAGCTTGTTACATACATAAAAATCATAAATTTCACGTTTAAAAACATAAAAACCGTTTTATTTTGTCTGTTTTAGAAATCTTTGTCCAGTTTAGAGTAACTTTTGAAGTTTAAAACTTAGAAACTGTCTGCAACAAGACCTAATGATAATGTTACGAAAACCTAACAAAAACTTACGAAACGTCGTATAATCAGGTTTTTTTTAAGTACCATCTCAAATTCATACCAAAACCATATTGATACATTTTCACATTATATTTATGATGCTTTCTGTTCAATTTTTATATATGTAATGCATGAAAGCTACAAATTCTTCAAAAATTGATACAGAGTTTGAGAACATTTTGACATTTTCTCATAAAAAAAACTGAAAAATGCTGTTCTAGGCAATTTAAGACTTTTTTGTTTAATATTTTATGCAAAATAAATTGCAAAGATGCGAATGTTTAATAAAATGGGACAAATACATGTTGTAATTTATTATTTTTGTGATAAAGTGGCACTTTATAGTGAAAATTCAAATATTTTCCCAAAATATTTGACTGAGTCCATATATCGTGACAAAAAATGTCAATATTTTTAAGAATTCATAGTGATATTTCTATGTTACATGTTTTTGAGAAAACTAAACAATACATTTAAAAAATTTCTTTTAATTGCAGATATTAATGCTTATTTATTGTACAGATAAGTTTTTAAGCTTTAATATTCAAAAGTTTTTTTAAGAATAGGTAACTAATTACACAACTCAGATGTGTAATGCTTTTTGTCGTTGAGAGAAGCTTGTTGCATGCATAAAAATGCACAAATTTCATGTTTAAAAACATAAAAACAGTTTTATTTTTGAATTTTTTAGAAATCTCTTGTACAGTTTAGAGAACAAATCCATAATGAAACTTTTCGCAATGTCGTAAAATCACGTATTCCCAAATCATGACTTTTACATATTGATACATATTTACATTATATTTATGATGTTTCATGATCAGATTTGATATTTATAATGCATCAAAGCTAACAATTCTTCATAGATTGATACTGATTTAAGAAAATTGATGCAAAATGCTAAAAAAAATCTCATTGAACAAAAACTGAAAAATAATTTATACGTATTTTATAAACATTTTAAGACTTTTTTGTTTCCTATTTTATGCTATTAAAATTAAGGTTACTAATGTTTAATAAAATACGGTAAATACATGTTGTAATTTATTATTTTTGTGATGAAGTGCCTTTTTACATTAAAATGCAATTTTCTCAAAATGATTGTTTTCAAACCACGTGTACCTTTTTCGCACATAAATAATATGTAACTATACATAATGAAGCTACTTTTTTGGAGATTTTCGCAAAATATTTTGCTGAAAAGCAGTTACTGTAAAAAACATTCAAAAATTTCAAAGTGATACTTTTATGATGAATTTTTTTGAAAAAAGTAAACAATATATTTGAAACATTTTAACCAGGGTATAAATAAAAAAGCCTAATTAATATACAGAAAAACTTTGAAGTTTTTATATTTAACAGTTTATGAGAAACAGGGATCTAAAAAAGCTTAATTTAACATTGTCGGTATAGGAGGTACCGACTACTCTTAAAGAACTGAATGATTATACAGCTGCCAGAGGAAGCTGCGTATATACCAAATTTATAATTGGTTTGTGAATAATTTTATGCTTTTTGATTTTCATCTTTTACCCATCCGCAACCCCATTTGCAAGAAAAAACAATTTTTTGTTGTTGTTGGTAATAAGATATTACTAGTCATTTATGAAATATTGATCCTTCAACTCATAAAGATGTAGGTCTGTAACAAACTCTAGACATTATATTCTAGAACGCTAGAGAGTAACGGGACCGATTCGAGGTACTGCATCTGTGCGATTAGTACAGCAGAGAATTTATTCTATAGTTGTTTATCGAATAGAGAGTTTGGTAAGCTTCACCAGCGCGCTTGCGTGGAGATTGAGAGTCTGCGGACAGTAGTCGTGTCGGACGTCATTACGACCCGTTTTGTCTACTCTAATGAACATGTCAACAACTCAGGAAATTTAGTAATATTCTAAAATCTGTGCAAATTATAATTTAAGACTGTGTTTGTGTTGTTTGAGTTTGAGTTTGGTGTTTTATGGCGCAAGAGCCAGTTTTGGTTAGATCTGTGGTCATTCATAGATCTGTGGTCTGGACGGGAAACAAAGAAAAGAAGAAATTGGATGACAAAATGGAGGGTCGAAAATAGAGAAGGATCACTGGGGTACCCGGGGTCGTGACACCCGTTTTTACCAAAGATAGTAAACCCCTTGGGAAAAGGAAAAGATCACTAGGGTACCTCGGGATTATGACACCCGTACCCACCTAAAGAAGATGAGCCCCCTGAGGGAGTGTTTGTGTTGTATCAGCAAGTATTGCTTTCTCAGTGTCTTATCATTGAGCTTGGAATACCCAAGACATTACAGGACAATAAGATGAATGGAACTGAAATAATAAAAGTCTGATACTGCAAGATTTTAATGTATGTCTTATAATGGCTCAAAGACTATTAGTTTTCATTTAATTTAGAATTAATTAAAGTTCAATAAACTTGATAATAATGTAAAAAGCTTTTCTACGAAATTCATGAGTACAACTCTTAAGCAAACATCCAGCTTTTTCGATCCTTAATAAAAGGAAGACTATTCTGCTACTGCCGTTTTTTATCATTGCGTCATTAGGGGGACAACACTATTTGTTATTACTGAGTAGAGAAGCTTTCACTTTTAATGAGTGTATGCAAGAAATCGCTTCGTGCGAGTACATCCTAGCATCGGCTAATTAGCGGAACACTTCCCGATGATACTTTCCAAATTGGATAGACAGGATAACCGGAATGTGCAGATGGGACATAGTATCTTCTACAAAAGACCATGTTCGGGGGACCATGCCTGGGGAAAAACGGGTGTCTTGCCGATTTTGAAGACGGTTTTCTTAAAAGCCCACACCTTTCCCTCTCCTATTTTCAGATAACGTTGTACACAACGATCTATAGAATGAATGCTCCTGTGAATGAACCCTAATATTAATGCTACCTTAATATTAGAGTTAGACAGTTATAAAGGACGTGAAATCTCTCAGTATTATCCCACTGATCTGTAAATGCTCTATGGCAGAACTCACAGACTACTGTTATAAGAATTTAGAAAAACATCCTTTGTCCATATCCCGCTCAATATGCTTGTTTTCATGGGGGATGAAGTCAGCGTACTCGGTATTCGATCTTACCAAATTAAGTTTTATGATGAATGTTAGAAGGATTAAAGTCTTAAGGAAATATAGTTGAAACCTTGATAACTAGACCTGAATCTGATAGATTATTGTTGGGGTTATTGTGGTAGAATAGGTGAGCATTTTAAGTAGAACTTCAAACTTGTTCGTTAATTTGTAAAATTGATTTTTTTATGTTTAGACATATCATTAAAACGATTGAATGACTAATTAGCATTAATAAAAGTCATTCTTTAATAGAAACCAGGTATTTAATCTTCATTCAAAACCTGTAGATTTAATCAAACAATATACTTTTACTATTTCCTAAGCAACAACAGACTAATCCATGATAATTTTTTTATAATCCATGTTTAATGGGTCTCCCTTAAAAGTATACAAAAAGCAATAAATGACTGCTTAAACTCGATTCTACCAAATTTTACAGCTCTATGTGTTAAGTTTCCTTTATCAAATTAAATACACACATGAAAACCAGTTGTCTTACCTTTAGAGATCGATGGCTAATGAAAAATACTATCTTCGTATATTAAAACAAGTTTAAGAGATAATGCAAAGCCACATAAATTTTATATGCTTATTATAATTAATATAGAAAAATTACTAATAATTAAAAAGAGAGAGAATTGTATTCATATTTTAAGTGTTTATTTTAATAAAACCATTCTTATTTAAATCTTGTACTAACATACAAAAACATCTTCATCAAAGTAATTATTACATTGTTTTAACAATTACAAAAATAAAGTAGTATTTTTCAAGTTCTTTTGTAATACAACTAACTCAACAGTGCTTTTCACCTTTAAGGAATCTGAATACGTTCGGAACTGTGATTTTAAAAAAACGCATAAATGGATAATTGTCATGATATTTAGTGTCAACTAGATTAGAAAACATGTATAAAATTGTTTTAAGGACATTTTGACCAAAACAATTTATTTAAATACAATATTTCGGCAAAAAATAAACTTAGAATAACCTTTTTTCAAATTGTTCTCCTTTTGTGAAAAATGCTTCTATTATAATATTATTTTTCCTGTACATAGCTCAGACCTCTGTACAGAGGCTCAACTATAATTTTTGAAAAATTCACATACTTTTCAGAATTACAGCCAATTGAACTAATGATCGGCGTTTTTTTTTAAAAATTTCTCCCCTCTGTTGTCGTAAAACATGGATAAACCCACTTCTAAGTAATATATTTCAAAAATTCTAGTTGAGCCTCCATACAGAGGTCTGAGCTATATACAGGCAAATATTATTATAATAGACGCATTTTTTCACAAAAGAAGAATATTTTGAAAATGGGTCATTCTATGTTCATTTTTTTGTCAAAATATTGTACTTAAATAATTTTTTATTGTAATACTATTCTTAAAACAATTTTACATACATTTTCTAATCTAAGTGACACTAAATATCATAAACATTATCCATTTATACGTTTTTGCAAAATCACGATTTCGAACGTAGTCGTATACCTTAAAAGCAAATATTCGTATAAATCATTTGTTGAAATTTATAAGGAATCATCTCTTTATTGGTATGATAAAATTCTATGTTATTATTCATAAATAAACAGCTGTATGATCTTGTTAAAAATAAAATATTTCCGACCACTGACTCAGTATTTAAGCAATTTAATCCTCGCAATAACAGAGGTAGACACTGGCTGGAATCACTGAGCATCCTCTGTGAAGCTTCAACTGACTTCGAATGAAACTTTCCGTTTTCTCATGAGTAATGACTAGATTTAAAATCCTCTGGGGTCAGATTCCCTTTTCATATATTGTAGCCTAAGTCTTGTTTAAGCAAAGGTTGCAAAGCCTTCAGAGAGTGGAATATTGTACCTAAAGCCTTTCTATGCTGAGTTCAATACCATAAATCCCTTTGTTGGAGAAATATGCGTGATCTATAAACAGGGATCTATTTCAATACTCAGTATTCGAGACTGTCCAATCTCTTATAAATTGCAAAAGGTTCTGATATGAATAGTTAGAAATTCTAGATAATCTGTCGCTTCGTTTTGAATGATATTTTTGAAATACATTTATTTAAACAAAATATTTTTGTAAAAATAGCCTAAAGTTTAAAAAAAAATATTTGGTTAACTATTTCTTGGAATAGTTTAAGAGATATTGCAAAACACAGTTTAACCATTATTTAAAACGTATATTGAAAAAGTTATTCTTATGAAAAAGAAATGCCACATATGCTAAGGAAGCCAACAAGAAAGACGGTATTTATCTATGTATATACGACGGTATTTTTGCAGACAACTTCAATAAAATACATTTCTACGCATGTAAATATGTACAGAAAAGCATTAGATATTTTAAGGAAAACTTCCATGTATGGAATATCCATCATAAAATACTATAAAACTTTCTGAAGGTTTAAATGGTTCTTTTAAAATAGCAAGATGAATTTCATTTTTTCAGAATTATTCAAAGATTATCTATATAAAAATAAACTATTAGTGCGAAACTATTAATTCAGTATACTTGATAAAATTCCTGGGTATGCATATTTATATATGTTAGAGAAATTTTTTTAAACTCAGAACACAAATTTGTATTCCATCTTAATAAAATAAATTTATTCTGCAATTATTTTGTTTAATTTATTTCTCTTACTTAGTTTAATTTTAGGGAAATACTGAAAAGCAAATTCTTTTTTTCAATTATTCAAAAAGAAATAATTAATACTATATTTAAAGACAAAAGTTGATATCAAAGTAAAGAAACATGTTTAAGCTCCCTCGTTTAACTCTTATAAAAAACAATAATCTTTTAAGAAGTAAGAAGCAAATTGTCCAGAACTTAATGTTTTTTCACTATTTGCCAAATGAGATGACAAATTATTCCTAGTGGAGAGAAAATAATTCTTAATTTCAGCTTAACAATTTTTCTTCGAGATAAATTCAATTACAATTAGATTTTTTTAGAATTAAAACTAATTTCCGAGTCAATGCAACTTTCGGGAAAAAATAGGTAATCTTATTCAATTAATATAAAACTTAGAATCGAAAATAAATAATAATTATCTTACATTTTAAAAATTAAAGTCTTCTTAAAGAGTACATTAGAAAAGTTTGATTCCTATTTGTTTTTATTGTTACATTTATCTTTTGAACTTAATGTGTAAAACAATCAGGCGATGTTATCAGGCACACATTCTTATTTCAAAAGATAAATAGTACACTCTACGAACATTCTTTAAGAATTTATTAATCTCTTATAATGCTAGATTTTGAAATTTATTATTCTGATATTTTTATTAAGCATTGCAGTTTTTTGTATTTTTTATCAAGCAAATGTGTGCCAAAAATGCTACTAAGTAAAAGCATTGATACGGCACAAAACAAATCAAATTTAGCAATAAAAATTGTACTTTATTTCTTTGTTTAGTAATTCGTAAATTTTCTTAAAAGTATGTGTATCTTCCAAAATATACACATTTATGTATCATAAAATACATATTTATATGCAATATAAAATATGCATTTTATGCAAATAAACTTCGCTCAAGGATTCAGGAATAGTGAACTATTCGTCTATCTACAAATAAGTCTGCGTTCCCATATTAAAGAAAGTAGCATAAACATAGAGCATGCTTTACTCTAAAAAAGACTCAAATACTAATATAAAACACTGACTTCACTGCCGTATAAGGAGAGTAGCACAATCTAATTCTCTAAACATTCCTGTTTAAATTATTTCCTTTTCCATTCTGACATGCATTCCTATATTAAAATAGTAAATCGATACTTAACGTTGCCTTTAAAAAAAGAAAGTAATAAAATATTTCAATGTCTTAGGCACTGACAGATAAAGTGAAATATGTTTTATTACACTC
>BMAV01027575.1:202029-212031 GCA_019973955.1 Trichonephila inaurata madagascariensis | reverse complement strand
CATATTGTAGGTTTAGCGTCAAAGTATAGTATTATTGAATTTAATACATTGTTACTGTATGGAGGGGGGCGCTATGAAAATTATGACTGAATATTGGGTCACATATATTGAAAGTTTGAGAAGCACTGATTTAGGATTAACTCTCCATGACATCGTATAATAATTAATTCATTTTGTTTAACCGCCTAACAAAAAGTACCATTTTAAAAACAATTTTACCTCCTCAAAAACTGCCCCAATGCTGCATCACCGAATCAGCCACCGATTCTGACCAAACAGAGCATTAAATATTGAAAACCATACGATGAAGCAAAATACTGGAATCATCCAATAGGGAATGTATAAAAGCTGCTATATCTGGAAAAAAAAAGATCGCTTTTGCCAATTGTCATAACTGAGTGCGTGTTTGTGATGTTTCTTTTAGTTTTTTGTTCGTTAACAAAATGTAGCAATAAAAATTCACTGAAACCAGACAAAAAAGTTCTCGCACCATGTTTGGTAGTAATGAAAACCCCCTTCTCTAATCTCAGATTGCGCACCAAGAAGTAAGAGAATTACGACACTAGAGATAACCTTTCTACTAGTTCATGTTTAGCAGATATGTAAATGGTTAAAAAAATACATGGATCATTGCGTAATGCCTCCAGAGGGCATTGAACTTCGTTCTACATTGATCATAAAAGAGGAAAGCAGAGCTTGTCTGTGAGTATTTAATGTGTTGCAGAGGAAAGCTTTTTAACTAGGGATGCCAGTACGCTGCCATCAAGAAAATATGAGCAGCTGTCGAAGATCGAGAGTGAAAGAACCAAAGGGAAGGTGAAAATCGAGTAGTCAGCTCGGCAAGTAGCTAACCACCCAGGCCTATCTGACTTTACTGTGAGGAGGTATTGAGACCAGGGGATAAGAGTGAGGTTTGTTACACTGCGATCAGGCACATGACTCTCTCGGCAGACCAATAGTACAAAAAATTGTCACATCATACGACACGCACGCCTAGAAGAATCTTCCTTATTGTCCTCCATTCAGTCACATGCAGTTCGTTTAATATGGGGTTCTCTGTTAGTCAATAACGTCCCTAACCGGCTGTTGGAAAAACACTTGTTATTTCGGCACTCATTACGTGTACTGCCTATTGTCACCACTAACCGTCACCCTCTTTTGGAGTGGTGTCAAACACAAAGGAATTGGACTGCAGCCAAATTTAATCGGGTCATTTTCAACAATGAATCTATATTCAATTTGTGCAGTGAAGTCAATTATGTGGGTGTGTGAAAGCCCAGTTGTGCACGTCTTCAATACACGTCAACACATGGCTCCCACAATTGGTGTGGATCAATGGGGTACCCTTTCATGTGACACTTGGTTACTCCTAATATTGAATGATAGCAGCACTATGGTATGTTCGGGACATTCTTTAACCACATGTGTTGCCACTCATAGCAGCACTTCCGGGTGCCATTTTTCAACAGGAATTTCATAGCGTAGCAAGAAGTTCTTAAGACTGCTTCCACCGCATTTCTTCTCTTCACCTGACCTGCTCGATCCCTTGATTTGTCACAGAACAAGCATATATGGGATCTTTTATGGTAGCAAGCTGGGCTGATTTGATCGAACTAGATACTCGTCATCTATAGAACGAATTGTCACTTGACGTCATATTGGACTTATATGCTTCAAGTCCCGACCGTATCACATCACTCATTCATGCTAGAGGAGGCACAACAGGGTAATAAGCCCACCCTACATTTCTAATTTTTTTCTACAATTAATGATCACTTTGCTTTAATTCTGTAATCATTCATTTAGAATAACGCTGTACTTACTTATGTAAGATTTAATTTTATTCTGAGAGCTATTTCTTGGTAGGAAAATTTCACTAGCTATGAATGCATGATGCAACATTTTTGCTAAACGTTTAGTTTTATAGTACTATGTACAAGATTTAAAATATTCTATTTTTTTAGCTCATAATTTCAATAACAATGAACTGTAATTTGTGTGACACTTTAAGTATAATTTCAATAAACACAAACTTACTTCATTCATTTTATTGTTCGATAATAAGTTACTATTTGTAATACTACACAAATTAAATACAAATAGAATTATTTACCAGATTTTAACTTATTAAACACATTTCATAAATTTATGATGTTAATCAATATACAAAATATAAATCATACTTAAAATTCTATAGGATTAGAATACATTTAATTTAATTATGCTAGTCATTAATAGCTCATTTGTCTCATCAGTCGAATAATGTCAATAATTTAAACCATAATTATACAATTCGTTAAGGACCATAAATGTTGTACTAAAGAACCGATACCTTTTAATTTACTTAAGTGTTTTCTATTTGCCTTTAATTCTAAATTGTGATGCGTTCGTTCAAGCGCTTCGACTTAAGTGTTTAGCTTCTATTCCCTATTGAATTAGAAACTTTATTCTGGTTAAGTATAGAGTTAATACTTAGAATAATCAAGAATTTTGCAAAATTTTGTGAGCTGTATGAATGAAAAAAAAATAATTTAATTAAAGCTCCAAAAGGGAGAAAATACGTAAATAACAGTTTTTGTCTGTTATCTAACTTATTAAATCTGAGTTGCAATATTACTTTTTACTTTAATTTTATTTCATTATATTTAATCTCAAGAAAGTTTGGAATTCGAAAAAAACTTCTTTTTTAGAATACTGTTTTTCTTATGAATGTATTCACAAAACTAAGACATTTTTTTTTGGTTATTTTGATGAAGTGATACTTTTAAATCATAACAATAAAATGTAAAAAGTCTCTCGGTCTTTAAAAAAAAATTATTCATAAATTTAAATAGTAATATTTAAAACATTTCAACTAAGATTATTTTTACGAGTTTAGTTGCTTTAAAGAATGGTCCGAGGAAACATTAATTAAAATTTAATATTTTTAATCACACATGTTTTAAATAAAATGATTTTTTTAAATACCTCTAATGATATTTAGTGTCACTTAGATTAGAATACATGTATACAATTGTTTTAAGGACATTATGACAAAAAAATAATTTAAGTACAATATTTTGGCAAAAAATTAATTTAGAATAACCTTTTTTCCAAATGTTCCCCTTTTGTAAAAAATGCTTCTAATGTATTAATATTTTGCCTGTATATAGCTTGGACCTCTGTACAGAGGCTCAAATATGATATTTGAAAAATTCAAATTATTTTAAGAGTTACAACCATTTGAAATAATTATCGGCGTATTTTCTTAAAATTCCTCCCTTCTGTTTTCGTAAAACATGCATAAACCGACTTCCGAGTTATGTATTTCAAAAATTCTAGTTGAGCCTCTGTAGAGAGGTCTGAGCTGAATAGAGGCAAAATATTAATACAATAGAAGCATTTTCTTTACAAAAGGAGAACTTTTGGAAAAAGGGTTATTCTAAGTTAATTTTTTGCCAAAATATTGTATTTAAATAATTTTTTTGTCATAATATCCTTAAAACAATTGTATACATGTATTCTAATCTAAGTGACACTAAATATCATAAATATTATCCATTTACGCGCTTTTGCAAAATCACGGTTCCGAACGTAGTCGGATACCTTAATATAAAGTGATACAAGCAGGGGTATTTTTCCATATGAGAGAACTAGGGATATATTAATTACCTATCATGCTTATTCCCGTACATATAAGACCTATTATAAAGATATACTAAGGTATCTATAAAATCTAAAATTTTTCATTCAAGTATTTATCATTATTCTTTATGAGTAAGGGAAACCTAAAAAGAAAATTCATAGGTATCGCTCAATAAAATTTAATCTTTAAGAAATGAAGAATAATACATATCAGAGAAATATGGTTTTCCTTTTTTTTTTTTTTTTTTTTTTTATCCTTCCGGTATTTTTTCTTTGAAAAGGATGATAAAAACGACGAAATGATTATAAAATATATGTATCGACAAAAATTAATCTACTTTTGTAATTTTATTAAATGATTCATAGTTAATGTAGTTAATTTTATATCATTTTCATTTTTTAAGGAAAATAAATATTTTGATCTAAGTACTACGTAATATATAGAAACGTATTCTTTGTAGAAATATTTTTTTGTCCGCTGAAAGAAAGTTTTGGACTCAAGAATGGAAATTACAAGATGTTCAATCTAACTGCAATAAAACTATCAAGCCATTAAAAAATAAAACACGTAATGAAAATATTAAGATATGAAAAGTCACGTACAACTGTTCTTAGCTATTTAAATAAATGTCAAAACACTCTTTGAGTTTACCGGATATTTGGTTACAACAGTGGTATTGTATGAAAATATTTAATAAAAAAATTCTCAAGATACACTCTTTGACAAAAAAATTTTCACTCCAAGAAAGAGATGTCAGATTTAAACGAAATTTTTTACAAACTTAAGTACAACATTGATGAAAGTAAGCGTTTCAAAACTAAAGCAAAATGATCATTTTCTGTAGAAAGAATTACGCATGAATGGAGGTTTTTTTTACTCTGTTTGGGGCACCTCTAGCACGAAATCATTATGTGATACGGTCGGACATTGCAGCATTCTAAATTCCGCATGATGTCCTGCGACATCTCGTTCCACATTTGATGAAAACGCGCATCTCGTTCGAACAAACTCGTAGAATGTCTATCTCTCCTCCGTAAGCAATCCAAGATATGCTCAAAAGGTGACAGATCTAGGGATTGAGAAGGCCAGGGAACATGGAATGCAGGGGGGGTTTCAGTGCTGTGAAACTGTTACTGGGTGGGGGAGAACATTCCCCTGTAGAAAAATGGCTCCTGGGAGCCTTGACATGTGGTTGAAAAATGTCATGAACGAACTTTTTCACTGTCCTGGTACCATCGATACATATTAAGAGGAATCATGCTTCGTATGCTATGGTACCCTGTACGTTAACACCAGCTGTGAGAGCTGCGTGCTGATGTACAGTGAAGACGTGCACTAAGAGGCCTCAAAACGCCTACACGATTGACTTCACAGCACAAATTGAATATAAATTCATTGCTAAGGACCACCTGATTCCATTTGTTCATTGAATTACGTTTTGTTCATTCTTCTGTATATGTCTTGTTGTGAAGTTTGTACATTTTTTGTACATATAATACGGTATTTGTTTGTTTGTTTTAAAACTCGTTTCTTGTGTTAATCTGCAAGCCAATATGGATTTTAGATTTCAACTTTTCGTTTTTTTACGTGCCATGTATAATTGTGTGGATATATTTTTGTTTAAACAAATTTTGCCCTTGATCTGAGACTTTTAGAGACGGAGACCTCTTTGGAGACCAGTGTACTCAGTAGTGCAGGTTTATCCATTGGACGCTTCAGGTGTGTGTCTAGGGGCCCGGGGCCTGGAAGGGCCGTATAAGCTGGACTTAACCAGCTTATCCGGGCTGGTTAAATCCTTGGATCCGCAAGACCCAAAGTAGCCAGTAGATCACCTGCACCCATGGCCCGAAATGAGCTTAAACCGACATTGGTACACAGGTCTAAAATCTTACTGGTTGAGTTTAGACTTATCCTAGCCCATCTCAGATGCTGTTGGCAATAGAATGTCTTCAGCGCACGAGCACGATGATTAGGGCAACAACTGCTTAAACCATATGCAGAAGCGTACGCTATACTGTGCATTTAGACGTACATTATGGGTCTCTAATTTGTTACTTCTGGTGATATTGTCTGTTGTTAACATTTGGCTGACAATGCATAAAAATCTCCGCTTGACTCTGAAGTCAACGCGCCATGACCAGCAAACCATTGGCTTGTGAATAGTTGTTTCAAAATTTATTCACCACTTTTGGGAAATACTCATAACAACAATACATGAGCAGTCACCAATTATGCCCGTTTTTAAATCCATGATCCCTAGTGCTGAACTCTGTTGGTTTGATTATTGAAACTTTATGAATCATTTCACACACGAAAAAGTCAGTGCATAGGCCATTTTTATACTTAAGGGTCACACACGCGCAAGCTGTTGCTTTCTTTGGATGAGCTCATTGCTCTAAGTGAGGAGTGGTCGCAATGGGATAGTTCTTCGTTATATTCGTATGCGTGTGTGCGTGTGTGTAAATACTAATTCTACTTCATTTTCAGGATGAAACTGCCTCTGACTAATGTATAAAATTAAAAATGCAAAGTATCTTGAAAAATATATAATGCATTATTTTCAAGATAATTTGATTACGTTTTATTAATTTTATTTAATTTTTAATAAAATTTATAAAACGTTTCATTTATTTTTTCAATATGAAATCTATTCTAATTTTTACTAAGAACTATAATTGAATCTCAATGTACTCAGTTCTTTTTACAGTTTTTTTTTACATGGATTTAAACGATTTGATTTTTATTAACATTACATTTTGAAGTAACACGGAGGCTATCGGTGGCGGACCATGTAATTTTAAACTGCACCCAAGTGAAAAGGATGACACCAGATATAGATATACTATATTCTTTCCGAGGAGGCCGTGTGTAGCCTAGTGGTTAGAGCATTGAACTCCAGACCGGAAGGTCTGGGTTCGATGCCCATGGCCACCAAATACCCTCTGAGTACCCAAGGTGTACGTTCTCATTAAATCAGTGGGTCCGAAAGTCTTGTGGGCGGATCACGAGTGCAAGGGACTGGACAATATTTCCCTCCCATTCAGTTCCATGCCAGAACTAAGGAGGAGGAGATAGGCAGTGTCGTTATCGGGGAATTTCACCGAGCTAAATCATACTGTCACCTGTATGGTGCTCAAAGCCTAGGCAAACGACAGGCGTACTTCTAGCCTCTAGCCACGATGAATTTCGTGAGCTTCGTTCTGACTACGTCAGACAGGTGCCATTAACTACAACAACAACACATATTTTTTCCGTGGCCACCACTTGGAATCGAATTAACATGGTCCATATCTAATCATACTTTTGTTTTTACACGCCTTATTTTTTTTCATGCAATTCAAAATTGTTCCTTGAAACAATAGAAATGAAATTTATCAATTAACTACAAATTTTATTTTTGAAAGCACATGTATGGAAATTAATTCTTTAATATTGTTTCAAACATGGAACGTATCCAACAAATTTAACAAAATCTGAAAGTTTATTTACCAAGGTACCAATAATTATATGAATGACCTAAAAAAAACTACAAGCGTAATAAGGAAAGCATATATTTTATTTCATTATTTTTAATAAAAAAATCATTACCATAAGATTTCTTGATAGGTCATCTCAAAAGAATATTACCAGAGAAAAAACTCATTTGCATTCAAACAAAGTGGATATAATAGATTTTTGTAATGATAATATTCAGTTTAACTCTCTATTAAAAAAAATCCTTTTTTATTTACAACAGTGCTCCTCAAATTTTCAATATCTGCGACCCAATTTCAAATCATAATTTTCATCGCGCCTCCTTTTGTACAATAAGAATACATTGAATTCAATAATAATGCATTTTGATGTTAAAGCTAAAATACGACTTTAATTATAAACCGTACAAGTTATTAAGGTATTACATTTTTTATATAATTTTATATATCACAAGCCCATGGGTTCACTGTTGAATATTAAACTTTTTCTTAACTTAGTATTGTTATACTAATTATCGAATACATTGTGCAGAGAGTAAAACATTTATCACTATATCAGTGTAAATGTGTGTTTTTTTAATTGCCATGCTGAATTTTGTTTTGCTTCCTTTCAGTAAATTAAAAATATTTTTAAATCTTTTGTTTTCGACATTTCAATATGCTAGCCCCCCCCCCCCGTGGGGTTAGCCCTAACCCTAGAGGGACGCAACCCACAGTCTGAGAAATGGTGATCTTCGAAGATAGATAATTAATATTATGTTCAGTGCTTTTAATTTAAAACTTTTATCACTTATTTAGAAACTATGCATACGCCCCTGATTTTTATTTTAGTAGTGATTTGAAAAATGTATGAATTCTATGTTTGATGTATGATTTGATTAACTTTATCTAGTTATAACGTTAAATTAAAAATGTACGAATAATTTTTCATACATTTTTATACGGTTTTTGGAATTCAGTATTCTTTTTTTTTTGTTTTTGTTTTACACGCTTTTAGAATAGCTTAGAAAACATTCCCATTCCATTTATGAGCATATTTATATACTCCACAATTTTCTTGATTCGGTTCTTCATAGAACGTATATTTTTTTACAATACAAAGACGTAGTTGGATGCAACAAAAACTTTATTTTAGCACTGGATATTTTGCTACTAAAAATAGTTCAATAATAAAAAAAAAATATCTGAATGTTTTGAAATTAAACACTTTTAAGGTATATTACACATTACGTATATGTCTTCAGTTATTTGAGTCCATGATTGGGAAAGTTTTTGTGAGAGAGATATATACAGGTATATTCATTCATCCTTAATTCGTTATTCATAACATTACTAATGCGAACCTTCAGTTATGTCTCAGCATTAATGTTTATATAAATTACGACAGCTGTTTCTCTCTAGCGTGATTATTAATTTAAACAATGTCGCAGACTTCTCTGATATTTATATAGTACTGTATGGTATAAATTTTGTAACATCGAGCATAATAATATTTTAATACAGGATATTGAAAAAGTATACGTATGTATAATTGGTTTTAAAAAGTCTGCTATTCTACAAATTTAGATGATGGCGAAAAGTTGAGCTTGCTTATTCGAAAACGTCGAGAGAGATTTAAACGCATTTTCAAATATCTTATTTAACTTTTACCAAAACATAAAGGGCATAATTAATGATGCAGTTTATTCTGAAACCTCATTTGTAATATTATTTCAAGAAAGATGGCATTTTTGGAAATATCATAATTTCAAAATCTTCATACCTTGTTTACACCTAACCCTAGGGTTCTAACTACTTAATACTAATATAGAAGAAATTTGGTATGTGAAATTTGTTAAAGAAATAGGAATTTGTAATATAATTAACATTTTACAATCAGTTTATAATCAAAATGTCCTGAAATGTTATTTACACTGATGGTCTGTGAGATCTTAATACACAAGCTTTTACAAAGGCAGCGGTTATTGACAATCAAAGTGAGTAATGCTACAGCAGCTTGACCAGCACGTAATGATAGGGATTCGACAATAGCGTTAACATACTTATATTGATAAAAACAAACTCAGTGATTCAGATGAGAGAAATAGCCACGTTTACATGCGATAAGTATGGCCATCGAAGCATTGAGGCAGTAAGTAAAGACCAATTAAAAAGTATCCTATAATTCCGACTCACACGTGTATACATAGGTACATGTAATCCTAAGGCTATCACGCTCACACGCATTTAAGTTGTTCACGTTTAGAACACCATCCCGTGAAAAAGCCGCCGCATAGGTAAACAGAATCCACTTGGAAACTCTGGCAATGCGATTTCATACGAATACCAATATGTAAAATCGATAAATGGGGGAAGAGGGGTAATAGGCTCTAACAATGCTTAGACTGTTTATATGTGGTACGTTTGTAGCAAACCCTCTTGAAAAATGTGGGCATAACGACGAAGCGTGTTCGTCGTTCTGATATTTGTACCCAAGTTACTCTCAGTTCCCCATAGCATAGCATGTTCTACATAGAGTGTGCGTATAATGTTGCCAGCCTCATTTTATCTTTTGCGCAATTAGTCCAACAATGTATGACATGGGAAATGTTTATCTGGGTAGCACTCTCGGTACTCTACTCTTTTCTTTTTTTCTTTTCTTCCACGAACATTTAAATGTAATGCATTTTGGTCAGTTCAACTTTACTGAATCAATGCATTCTTCTACAACGTCCTTGTCTGAATTTACCTCGCTTTGTGCTCTCCTATAAACCTGAAGACATCGCCATCTAACAGTGACCATTATGGACTCCTTGTATATATTTATTTGGAGTATTTCACAAATGTTTGCAGCTTTAAATTAGAAATATTGTTACTAACGTCTTTATTTATGTATGTGTTTAGTTTCTGTAACATCTAGCAAAA
>BMAV01027575.1:165043-201367 GCA_019973955.1 Trichonephila inaurata madagascariensis | reverse complement strand
AGGTTTCCTCCTCGTGATTTCACTATAGATAAATACAAATGCTGAAAGTCTTCGTGTAGTCTGACTGTTAATGTCAGATACAAAATTTAAAGGGATTTTAGCGATGTGTACCTCGTAATTATTTGCCTCAGTCCTAAGCTAGCATGCCATTTTCCAAAATTTCACACTAGTGAGAGGATTCTGAGACACAACTGATAAAATGTACATCATCCAGAGGTCTATACGGGGAATTTTTCATTCATATTAGGATCCAACTCACAACTCATCAAAAACACTACTGGCTGCGAGTTCATGACAAAGACCACTCAGTTACCCCCATCTTAGCTATCAAGCACTTCAATATGTGATATTAATATGGAATTAATGCAGTGCTTTTCAAACTTTCAGTACTTACGTCTCAACTTTCAATCATAAAATATTCATCGTGCACCCCTCCCAATCCTAACACAATAACAATATATAAAGCATCGGATTCCGTGGGTAGCCTAGTGGGTAGAGCATCGGACTCTAGACCGGAAGGCCCGGATTCGCGCGCGATACCCGACGCCATCAAAACCTCCCAGTACACACGCAGTACGTGCTCGTTAAATCAGTGGGTCCGAAAGTCTTGAAAGTCACAACTGAAACCACGAGTGCAGGGGCTGGAGAATATTTTCCTCCCCTCCAGTTCCATGTCTTAATTGTGGAGGTAGTGTCACCATCTATCGTAAAGAAGTCCAACCTGTCTCACACAGGCTCTGGCAACATTTATTCATTCCCTTCGGGAATTTCACCGAGCTAAATCGTACTGTTACCTGCATGGTGCTAAATGCTAAGGCCAACGACAGGCGTACCTCTACCCCATTGCCACGATGAATTTCGTGGACCTCGATTTGACACTGTCAGACAGGTGGCATTAGCAACAACAGCAACACAGAATGCAATAATAATGTATTTTGACGTTTAAGCCATAATACGACCTTAATATTAAACAGTACAAGTTATAAAGATAAGTATTAAATTTTATATATATAACTTTTAAGTAATATATATTTTAAGTGAGTTACTTACAAGTAATACTTCTTTAAAATCTTTTATTTTGACATTTTTTATTTTCTTGCACCTCTCATGTCATGTTATGACGCTCTCTTAGGTGGTCGCGCCCTACAGCTTGAGATTCACTGAATTAATGAATAAACCCGAAATTTCATTACAGGTTGGGATATATTCTAAATTATTTTTTTTTATGTAATAAACCTTCAATTTAATAAATTGGAAATTAATATCATCTTTCAAACATCTATTCTACAAAATATTGATTGCGCTACAAATTTACTTACTTAATCCTTATTAATTATAGCTAATTATTACGTTTATTTACATAACTTATATTTAGTTTCATTGATTTGTAGAAGATATTTCCTTCCTAAATAATCATGATGTCTAAATGTTTTATAATCGAAAATTTCATTGTTACAACTCTTATTGAAGTACCCGCTTTTAAAAGCTTTCTACATTTAAACCAATTCCTTGTCATCATTTTTTAAAGAAAAAATACGACTCAACTGAATCAGCTAAATCCTTTTGAAATACGGTTATTAGTAATAGATCTTAAGTTTCTTCGGTTCAACCTATAAACCCTTTTATAGCATTAGCCCACGTGATCTGATTTATTCATAATTTATCTTCCACTCTGTTTTTTAGCGACAAGCTGAGGTATTTGTGTCGCAATAATTACGTCAGGGGTAGCTAAAATGCTTTTATACGTTTATATATATATATATATATATAAAAAGAGCAAAACTCAAATAATTCGTCTGGTGTATGACAAATAGCTTCATAATGCCGAATTTCATGAAAGCGCCATTTTTCATTTTTAAGAAAAACGAAAAAGAAAAATAGCTTCAGACGACGGATCAATGTATTTCTATTGCAAAAGGTTTATTTTTTTTATCTCCATTTTTATAGAATGAATCTTTACTCTCTTTTCCCCTTGGATCAGAAATTCCTTAAGAAATTGAGCAATATATTTTAGAACTTATTACATTTCAGTGAAGTTACGTCCCACTTATTCTTGCTTCCATGCGAAATAGGAAAGGTTTAATGTAAGGATATTGTAAGTTGAAAATGGGAAGTCAAATAGAGGCTTTTTGATATGAATTTAAGCTCGATATACCTGCTACCTATTGAAAGTGAGAGTATAAAAATTTTGGTAAACATTGAAGATATCTACCTTTTAAAATTCAATTATCTGTGAATCCGTTAAATAAGATTTTATAATGTATGTATATAGAATTTTTTTTTTTTTTTTTTTTTTGCGTTTTTTAAAATTGTATACATTTTTTTAATGTATAATTTAATGGTTGTCTCTTTCTAAATGAGCATTAAAAGGATTTCAATATATTCTATTAATATGCGATCTGATGATGCTCGTATTGAATATAAAAAGAGATACTTAAGAGATACTAAATAAAATACATTTAAGAAAAAAATGGTAACAAACCTTGTATTTTAGCAAACTGATTCCAGGAAAGAAAACGTTTCGGCCTATTTCTTAATAGCACTAGAAAGAAATAGATTTCTCAAAAGATAATATTCTCAATTTCTTATTGTAAAAACATTTAGATTCCTCAAATGTAATATTGGTATTCTATTCAAATCATTTGTAAAAGTAATATTTACCATTTGAGACAAATCCATAAAATGTTATTAATGATTTTATAATGAGCTGAGCATTTTGTGATGAATAACAAAATAAATATATAACCGTACTTCAACATTCACTTAAATCTTAATTTTATTTCAACGATGCTAAATAATATGCACTATGTGATACGTTTGATTAAAAATAAATCAAGATAAATACAGATACATAAACACTAATTTTTGTAAAAAAAAAGCAATCCTTATTACTTATAGCAGTCTTTGTGAATTTATTTATGCGAGACAATATTAAAATGTAAGCTCTGTGTGTGCGTGTGTGTGTGTGCAATCCAAACTATTTTAAAATACGTTAAATAATGTAACAAATATTTCTAGAAGTAAACTAATATTTTTAACCGATATAATAAACTCTGTTTCGTTTTTATTTTCCGATGTGTCAAGTTGATATATATTTTAAACGCGTTTAATGTTGTTATATTTAAAGATCTAATGTAAGATTATTTAACTTCATGACATTTTACATTTAAGTTTGTAACATAAGATAATTTCTAGTTCTACCTTTATAAAATTCTAGAAAATCTTGAATGTGGTACATTTTTCTAAATTATCACTTAAATAAGTAAACTTAATCAAAAATAATAATTTTATTTAAGTAAGCGGAGCTTAACTATTTTTGAGGGAATAATATAATTCCTGATTTCCTTAAGAAATTCTGAAAACGACACAGTACAATAAGTTTATATATTAAACAATGCATTTTTAAATTCTATTCAGCTTTAGATTTTAATTCATTTTTTATGACTTTGAAAGTGATTTTTACAAAACCCACTTTAAGTGGTTCATAAGTAGAAACCTTTTTTGTGTGCTTGTTTATGACATTATTCATCCCTGTTTTCATTATAATTGATAAAGAAAATTTTTTTCTCAAAAATATATTACATTAATAAAATATTTCTCTTGAAATTTCGTATGAAATCCAAGCCAACTCCAAAAATTATTTTTTTTACATGTTTATTTATAAATTTTATTATTTATCCGTAACCTGGTTCTACTAAATATCAGATTCTCCAAACCTTAAGACAAAAAAGGGCGCAATTTTTGTGTCAATGTCCTTAAACAATTCATTCATCTGATTTCCTCTTTCTAAGAACTGAATCAAAATTGTTCTTACTTCTCTGTATCTCATTTAGTTTAGTTAAAAATATTTTCTGTCCCATAAATATTTTTATTATATGCCTGTTGTTTGCAAGTAAAAATGATAAAAAATTTTATAACGAGATTTTCTAAGTAATTTTTGTTCAACTTACCACGCGTGTTGTAGTTCTATATTATGTGATTCGTATTTATCCTTTCATTTGTAAAATAGAAATTATACAAAGTGGAACTTTTGGAATTTATAATTTAATAAAAAATTTTATTTAAAAAATGGTAAATTTTTGCAGTATATAATATACTTTTAGAATGTGTCTCTTAATTCGCATTATGCAATTATTTTGTCAAACACAAATAAATTCTGTTTTAGAAAACACTACAAAACAGCAATATTGCTTATCTTAAAGTTAAATATCATATATTTATATAAAAAACACATTGACTTTTCCTATAATATATTAATGTATTCGTGAGTTCTGAGGAAAACTATGGCGCTACTTAAGCTGAGTGGGCAAGGTTACAAGCTCGTGACTGGCGTTATTTCCGTCAAGTCATAGGTTCGAGTCCTGATGGCACTGAAACCTCAAAGTGTAGTGTGGTCGAGGCACATTAAATCTTTTTAATCAAAGTTATTCTCGTTACCGATAACGATTAAGTTATACTGCTCTCTATAAAATGTCTAGCATATCCAGGTGTTGCTCAAAATTCTATACTTAATGAATTTGAGATTGCTTTACAAACTTCAAAAGATTTTTCAAAACCATTTATTTTTGTAGAAGTCAATTTTTTTCTCTTTCTTAATGCTTTTTTTTTCCTGATCAATATTGAGTTTAAATTTCGAAACCATAAGATTAACCATTTGCTGAATCAAATTAGATCAAGGCGTATATTGACGATATAAAGACCATAGCCATTCGCCTTGGAATAGCAGTAAAAAAGTTTAGATTAAGCTTTAAGACTAGAGCGGATTCCAGTAAGTTAGGAAATCATCTATAAATATAGATTCGGTGCTTTATTGCGCTACTTGTTAAACTTACAGTTTATGTCTCATCACTCTTGATCATAAGCCTCCTAGAATAGTGTTGTTTTGCTGAATATAAATTGAAAATGATACCCACAGCCGGTGGGCTATCATATTGGCGCCCAACTACTTTTTCCCTAACCCCGAGGGAGGAGTTAGTGCAGGTGTAAGGGTCTTACCCGAATTTTTTTTTCTGGATCCGAGAATGTGGATCAGTTTCTTGAGGGTGTTGAACATAATCTAATATTTTATCAGATACATAAATATCTAGCCTGTGCATATTTGAAAGGTCATCTACAGGGTGAGCAAAATATTGGAACGAGGTCATAGGCTACGCCCTGGTGCAGGGGGATGAAAATGATTTCGCTCAGTTAAAGCAGGCTTTGAAGGACAGTTTTTCGGTGGTGCGCAATAAGGCAGAATAAGAAGCCCGGTTTTTAGCGTCTCGCCAAACTAAGAGTCAGGCTCCGGTAGATTGTGTTTATGAGCTGCTTAAAAATTGCAGAAATCCCTTAAATTGGAAATGACTGAGTTGAATTTAATTCAACATATCGTCAGTCGACTCGAACCCCAGGTGCAAGATTATGCAAAGGTTAGAAACCCCACCACGAGAGCTCAATTGATACAAGTGTTATCAAAGTTTGAGGAAAGGTATTCGCGCGTGTAGGGAAATGCAAGGTTAAAAAATTAATGAGAATACGGAAAGACGAGATTGGGATGTGCGTCGGATGTCTAACGACGACCGCAGTTAGAGAAATTGGAGGGATGCAGAAGTGGTGCATCGATCAAATGATAGGAGGAATCATTATAGATGTACTTACGGGAATGGTTCTCAGAGGAATCAGAGGAACCAAGGATTTTCGAGGACAGGAATCGGTTTGATAGGGAGGATAATCATAGGTTCAATAACAATAATGGAAGGTATCAGTCTAGTAATAGGGGGTCCAAGTGAAAATTTTAGTCGAGGGGTGCGAAGATATGGTGGTTGATTAAATGTTTTGAAAGTTCAAGTTGATCAGGATGATCAAAAACAATCGGTAAGGAATCTTTCGATTAGACTTTCAGTTATATGCATGTCTCCAGTGGAACTTCCGTATGTTCCTATTTTATTGAATGAGACATTTACGAAAACACTATGGGATACTGGGTAGAAAAGTCATTTATATCCGAGGAAGTTTATGAAAAATATTTTTTTTTTATAAAACAGTGAGGAAATCTCGTGCTGAAGTGGTCATGGCACAAGGGGCCAAATGTCGAAATATAGGGTTACTCGAATTGAAAGTAAGAATACGGGAATTTATAAAACCCTGGCAGTTTCATATATTGGCGGATTTAGAATACCCTTGCAATTTAGGAGTGAATTTTAAAATTGAATCAAAAATTGTCTAAGATTTTGATAAAAAAATCATTTGCGAGAGATTCAAGATTCGCAGATTGAAGATAATACAGTAGATGAGGGGAATTTACGTATTGATAACTGAAAGACGAAGTTAAATGTCGTGGCAGATGTTTCGTCAAGATATCTGGCCGAGAGTATAGTAGGAGAAAATGTTGCTTGTGCAGTAATTAGAGGTTTGGTACTTTCGTTTCGGGAGCAATTAATCGAGTAGCAGAAAAGGGACCCAGAATTAGGTCATATATTTGAATACCTTGAGAACCGTTAGGACAGCTCCGTTAAGGTATCCCACTACGTTCGGAACCGTGATTTTAAAAATGCGCATAAATGGATAATTTTCATGATATTTAGTGTCACTTAGATTATAATACATGTATACAATTGTTTTAAGGACATTTTGACAAAAACAATTATTTAAATACAATATTTTGGCAAAAAAATAACTTAGAATAATCTTTTTTCAAAAGGTTCTCCTTTTGTGAAAAATGCTTCTGTTATAATAATATTTTGCCTATGTATAGCTCAGACCTCTCTACTGAGGCTCAACTAGAATTTTTGAAATATATAACTTTGATATGGGTTTATTCATATTTTACGACAACAGAGGGGAGCAAATTTTAAGAAAAAGACGCCAATAATTATTTCAATTGGTGGTAACTCTGAAAATAATGTGAATTTTTCAAAAATTCTAGATGATCCTCTGTACAGAGGTCTCAGCTATATACAGGCAAAATATTATTATAATTGAAGCATTTTTTACAAAAGGAGGACATTTGGAAAAAAGGTTATTCTAAGTTAGTTTTTTGCCAAAATATTGCATTTAAATAATTGTTTTTTGTCAAAATGTCCTTAAAACAATTTTATGTATGTATTCTTATCTGAATGACACTAAATATCATGAAAAATATCCATTTATGCGCTGTTTTAAAATTACGTTTCCGAACGTAGTCGGATACCTTAATGCGACAATCTGTGAGAAATGGTCTAGTGACTTTCGATTAGTAGAAGGCTTGTTGTTTTATTCGAAATACGCAACCAATTTAGGAGAAATGATAGTTTATATTCCCCAATCGTTGCGAGGAGGAATAATGCGCGAATTTCATGACAAGCGCATTGCAGGTTACTTAGGACGAAAGAAAACTTATTTTAAAATCCGCGATATATGCTATATCCCCTTTATGAAAAAATTCATTATCCAACATGTCTTGACATGTCATGTGTACCAGACTACAAATTACAAAAAAACGCGTTACCAGCTAGTCGTTTAATTCCGATAGTAACTAACTATCCGAATGAGATATAGTGACAGATTTATTAGGTCCGTACCCTGTGCGTCGCGAGTTAAAAGAAATCACTACGTTTTAGTAATTACGGACAACTTTTCAAATTGGCTTGAAGTAGTACCCCTCAAAAAGGCTTCAGCCAAAGAAATAGCGGATAACTTATTTGATAATTATATATCGCGTTATGGAGCTCCTATAAAAATTATAAGAGTGACAACGGTCCCCAATTCATATCCGAAATTTTTGAACATTTGAGTGATAGATTGGGCATACAGCATGTCAAAACAGTTGTGTATAGACCTCAATCAAATAGAATTGAGGGCGTGAATAGCAATCATTTGCAAATGATTGCAAGTTATATTAATTATATTCATGAAACTTGGGACCAGTTCTTAAGAGAGTTCGCCTGCGCTTTAAGAACGGCAGTGAATGGGACCACAGGAAAGACCACAGCAGAATTGTTTTTGGGTAGAAAACTGATAACCCCGTTTCAAAAGTTAGTGATGGTATCCAATGGAACAGAATTCGCTGTGGGCGATATTGAGAAATTATTTGAAGAGGCGAGAAAGAATGCTACACTTAATCATGAAAAATGGGCGAAATATTATAATAGAAAGAGGCGAGATGTTAAGATCAAAATTAATGACTGGGTGCTCCTGCAAACACATCCCTTAAGTTCGGCAACGAAGGAAGTGGTCGTGAAGTTTAAGTCAAAGTTAGAAGGCCAGTATAGAGTTTTAAAAGTGCAGAATAATAATTTGATCATTTGGAAAGCAGAAAAGAGACTAACGATTAACATAGATCAAGTCCGAATGTATCATCAAAGAAAAGTGACGAGAACGTAATAAGGGTTAGAAATGGTTCAGGATATCATGTGAGTAGTTTTGAGGGTGTGAGAGACCTAGATCAGATTGGTCACAAAATAGTAGGAATAGTGCGTTTGGTGAACGAAGAGGGAAAAAAGACAAGTCTTAAGGATGATCAGTGTGGTAGGTATAATTCTGACAATGGTAAGCGTAACAAAAGCGTAGGGTCGACTGAATCTTCTATACAAATTAATAGGAGGACAAATAAATTTAGGCAAGAGGTGACGGGATATAAAAGGTCAATCCCTACCTCAAGGTACGGGGAATCGCAGAGAAAACACGGCAATTGCCCAAAGAGACATGTAGATAAGAGAAGGGTATCGTCATCATTTAAATGTTATACTTCTTCTAGAAAAAGACACCGGCTAGCTGAACAACGCTACAAGAACTGGATATAGGCCCGTATGCCTTACGGCCTAGTTAAAAAGGCAGCTGAGTCCAGATCATCCGTAGGAGAGATCCATGACCAAGGGAGACCAGGGGAAGAAGATTCCAATAGCCCAGACCCTACAACAAAGATCAAAGCTACATGCAGAAGTCTAGACGCCAGAGTTGTCAAGAGCAGGAACAGGCGCCGAGGAACGGACAATCAAATCGTCCGTTCCTCGGCTCCTGTTCCTGTCAAATCGTCAGAATCCACAACGAGACAGAGTAGCCAGACAGCAAGAGTGCCAGGAGATGGGAGGAAAATCAACGAGCAGAAGGACTGAAGTCCTAGTTGGAGACGTCAACGATAAAAGAAAATATTTGCCAGGTTGTATCGTTTCCTTATATTTTTTTTTACTGACAGGCAGTCAGGCGAATTATTGCAAGAAGCAAGTCGCATTTTGTTAAAAAATCTTTCTGTACAAAAGTTGACACTACGTTGCGGTGCATTTTCCCGGCTGTTTGAAAAATGAACTTTTGTATTTATAAATTTATTCCAAATTGTGGAAAGCAATTATCTAAGTACATTTGCTTACTGCTGTTTAAGACTTCGCTGGGATGCTAGAATTCCTTGTCTTGTTTGTTTAAAATGATTATTGTAGAAGTGTTTGTAATTGTATACTATATACGTTTATGTATTGATTGATATTAGTGTATATCTGGTTTTGGGAACGCGGCGTAGATAGAATATTAATCATAACACTAACAGCTCTGCGCGATTGGAAGGGAATTTTTTTTTAAAACCAGATGGTGTGTGTATATGTTGAAAAAGAATTGTTATTTGAAATATGTGTATAAAGTATGTAATATGTAATGTCATAATGTGTGGAAATTATTGTTGTACTTCCATTGAAAGAGTTCCCATTTCAGGGTTGCTGACCCTGATGTTTTGAAGTACAGATTTTTTTATTTCAGGTCCGATTTGTATTTAAGAAGTTCCAAAAGTTGTAAAGTAGGCAAATTGTTACAGATGAAATTTGTATAAAAATTTAAGTATTGGGTTGTGTACTGCCAGGTCTTTTTGGCCCTTCTAGAAAAGGGTTTTTTCCCTAGGTCCGTTGCCCAAATGGAATACACCTTTATAAATTATGTAAAGGCAGATGATCAAGAGTAGAGTAATTAAGGTTAAATTTCGATAAGGATAGTTTCAGTGTAATTATTTTAATAGAGTCATTGTTGCTAGTTTCGAGTATAGAATCTGGGCGAAAACTTAAGTATAAAATTTTAACGTAATTTCTTACGGGCTATTAAGACCCTCGAATAAATCATGTTTTCTTCTTGGAGGGATTGTGACGGTGTTTTATCATGACTTCTATTAAAAAATCTCTTGGGAAAATATTGGGGCCAGAATGGCAATTTTTTCCAACCAGCTCAAGAAGAAAACGCGATTGTTTAGATTAGGAATGTATGTATATTGGAGCTTCAGTATTCACGAAAAGTTCTAAGAGTTCTAAGAGGAGGCTCCCGTAGTTCTAATGAGGAGTTCTAATAGTGCCAGTGAAGTTCTCAAAACAAGAAGATTAACCATCGGATCAAATTGGATCAAGGAGTATATTGACGATATAAGGACCGTAGCTGTTCGCCATGGAATAGCGGTAAGAAAGTTTAGATTAAGCTTGAAGGCTAGAGTGGATTCTAGTAAGTTAGGAAATCATCTGTAAATATAGATTCGGTGCTTTATTGTGCTATTTGTTAGAATTACAGTTTATGTCTCATCACTCCTGATCATAAACCTCCTAGACTAGTTTTGTTTTGCTGAATATAGATTGGAATAATAATAAACTAATTTTATTATGGAAGCGTTTAGTGGTCAATCTTTTCTCCCCTAAACCTAGGTCACGTGGATGAAGTGTTGAGACCCACAGCCGGTGGGCTATCATAGACTCTCAAATTTTTAATTGCATACCGCAGTGTTTCTCAAGCTGTGGGGCTCACCTCTATGGAGGGGTTCGTCACAACCCTACGAGGGAGGCGCGAGCCTCTTGAAAGGTCGAAAAAAATTCTTTTTATAAATAATTAATTTACTTAAAGTAAACAAACAAATACATTTTGACATAATAAAAAATAAAATACTCATTTAAAATATAATTCACTTATAAATGTACCAGAGTGCACAATCTATTTTTAAATTAACTCGTGGTCACTCGCGCCGGTTTTTGCTACCGTCGTTACTAGCGGGGTGTAGAGAACACCCCAAACTTTTAGCACGTGTATTTAATTATGAAAATAAAGTTAAGTCATTATGATACATATTTATAAAGTACAAGATGTTTTTTGTATTATACAAATAAAATTATTAAATTTATTGCATACAAATGAGACTAACAATAATTTAAACTAAACATACAAAATTTTCATTTTAAAACACATAATTTTATATTTTTTCATAAACCCCAGTATAAAATGTATATACCAGTAATAAATATACTTTATAATTAATGAGATATAATGATAGTAGAAAGTAGAAAAATAATATTTTAATCATTTTCCAAACATTCAGAGCAGACTGCATACAAATGCTCAACTTCTCGCGGGAGTTCTCAGCCCCCAGATAAACTTTTGAAGGTCATTGCATTCCAATCGTTCGAGAAAGAGGGATTGAATCAGACTTGAAGGTTCAATGACCTAAAATGTGCAGCTACAGAAAAAATCGGGGTCCTGCACATTCTTTTTAGAATCCTGTGAGGACTTTCTTGTTCCTGGGGTATACAGAACACCCCGCGCGAGTGATCGCGGGTTAACTTAAAAATACTAAGCTAGGGATAATTTCAATGATTACCTATGACCCTATGGATTTGTCATACGTAAAATTATATGCCAGCATTAACACTTAACTGGATAATTTGTACGGTTTATAATTAATGTTTTAAATACCGATTCAAAATTGTGCGATTCGCTCTCCAACGCCCTCGTTTCACACGTAGGTAAGCATATGTGGTGTATTGAGGGGATGGATGGTAGAAAAAGAATAAATAATTAAATCCTCTGAAATAAGTGAATCGTTCGCAAACACTGTCAAGGTAATTTTATTGCTTTCTAAAGCCTTCGGAATAATTTTATGGATAGTAGTTCATAGAAAAGATATAACTTTAAAAAGACGTATATATACGTCGGAGGGCAATAAACACAGTGGCTAAGCGAGACGTTTATATGCTTTGGGGCTTAAGAGGTTTAAGTTGTATTATATGTTTAACGTCATAGTATTATTGAATTTTATACATCGCTATTGTATGGAGAGGGTCGCGATGCAAATTATGATTGAATATTGGAAATTTGAGAAGCACTACACCAATTTTTAATTAAAAAAAAAAAAAAAAAAAAAACTTTCATCATGAAATTAATAATGCATTATCAAATGATACAACAAAAACATATAATTGAAGATGGGAACTGATAGATTTCAGATTTTAAAATAATTACAAATTGCTTGATGTATTATATTAAAGAGTACCACACAACTGTTTTAGCATGTAAAACTGTCCATAACAAATTTTTGATTCCTTAGATTAAAATTTATATAATACTAAAAACCACAACCCCCCATCATATTATGAAGTGTAAATAATTGGAATGCATAAGCTGACACAAACTATTCGCCAATGATTCTGTACGTATTAGACATTCATGTATACTGAACATAGAGATTCCTGTTCAGTACTCTACGAACATAGAATGTATTCTCATTCACATATACTATACTAACTGGACAAGAGAACGGCCCTTGCGTAGTGTGAACTAAGCAATACACATTCTGTTCTCTCAACTTGATGAGATAAAACCTTGATTTAACGGGCAACACGATATGCTTCCAGTCGTTACGTGAGTTCCACAATTTGCACTCCTTAATATTTAGGTGTGTTTCAGTCGGGAACGATGGAGGTGATGGCTACTTGGGATTCCCAAGAGTCATGTTACACGGATAATTTACTTACACAGAACTGATATATCTGCAGAAAACATATAATATCTACTATAATAAAGTTTCCTTATTTATAGTAACGCCTGATTCGCACTCAACATATTTATGTTTAACTTATAAAAGTGGCATGATTTGAACCGCAGCATGTACCGGAAGAGAGAGATTCGGCATATTATTTACTTAGAATAACTTTTAGCATATTTTAAGACATAGATGCGTTAAATGTGTTAATAACATTATAATTTTATCAATCCTATATCAAATTAGGTTACACTGGAACACACATACACACACACGCAGTTTTGGATAAACTCCGTTCAACTAACTGTTAAGATTTAAAATTTAATTGCACTTCTGAGGATTGTTTACTCTCCAAATTTCATTTCAGAGGTAGAATTCCAAATTTCATTTCCTGGGTGTTTATATAATTTCTTCCATAACAAACCGTACTTTTGTAATAAACATTTTTAATAGTTTATAAGTTTCACAAATTACTCTTTTTTAAAGGAATACATTTGAACACACAATAACTATTTTCTTATGATTTTAGCATTAACAAAAGATATTTTTTTCGCAGAACATTTTTTGTGTTTTCTCGCATACTACTTAAAATGAAAAATATTTTATACTAAGGTCTTTTAGTAATATTATATGTAATAGTTTTTGTTAAGTTTGAAAGTTAGAACAAAACTTTATAAAAAAATATTAAGTGGATTCCAATTATAGTAATTTTTTTAGCTTAGTATAACATATACTAAGGAGCTAAAAGATCAAAAAGTAATTAAAAAAGGTAGAAAATAATAATTTTAATTTTATTTAATGTGCATTGCCAAGAAAAAAACATCTAAATGCTATAAATGGTTTTTATAAGGAGAAAAGATATCAGAAGACTTCACAAAATACTTTAAAAAATCAGAGTAGTTGTAAAAAAACTATTTTTGTATCAGATATTGCAAGAATTTTTTTGGTATTATTGCTAAAAAAATTATATAACGTTTTTTTCCCAGTTCCAAGTAAATTTTAATTTCTTTGTTTTTTTCATTGCTTTTGTGAGTTGCTTGATTTCTAACTTCTCTTTTGACATTTTCTATCTTCTTTCATTTATGAATCTTATTCATGGTTGCATTGTAGTGAATTATATTAGAATATTAACCAGGGTTTTTGAATCATAAGTTCTCTACAATTGATTTGAAATTACTTTAAATCAGTGCTTCTCAAACTTTCTATACTCGCGACCCAATTTTCAATCATAATTTTCATCGCGCCCCCCTTACATACAATAGTAATATACTTTGATGTAAATCTACAATACGACTTTAATTATAAACCGTACAAATTATCAAGATAAGTATTATATTTGTATATAATTCGATGAGACGTGCCCATGGAGTCACTGGTATTTGTTAAACTTGTTCTTGACTTAGTACTGTTAAATTAATTATGCAATACATGATGCAGTACTGATACATTATAAGTGTACTATATCAGAACAAATGTTCTTGTATTTTATTTTTTATTATGTCAGAATGTATTATTTTTTCTGTTTCCTTTCAATAAATTAATAATTTTTTAAAATAATGTTTTTTTTTTTCGACTTTTCGATATACTCCTTGTAGAGTTATCACGTCCCCCTAAGGGGACGCACCCCACAGCTTGAGAAACACTGCTTTAGATGTACAGTCCCTACCTAACAGAAAAATGTTGTTGTACCTTCGAAAAGTTTTACCTTTAGGCGAGTTTCAAACGTTATTTTCAGAATTTTATACATTAATCTCGCTGAATAAAATAATAAAATGCTGAAATGAATTTTCTGAGAATAATTTTGGATGTTTAGAAGAAGACCGTATAAATGCAATCTGTCTTCGTAATATTGATGGCTAAATTTAATACTTATCATTTGTTTCAATCATTACAAAATGCTCACCATCTCAAAAAAGAGAGAGAAGGGGGAAAAAAAAGAAACATTTCAAGCCTATTTTTTCTCTTTTATAATACGTTCAATTTAAATAAAAACGTATTGCAAAAATATTTTCTCAATCTTCAGTTAAAACAAAAACCACTTTTAAATTATCAAATTGACTAAAAAAAAGGTTGATCAAGATTAAAAAGAAATATTTGAATATATTTCAATTCATGGGTACATTTACGACGTTTTTTCATTCATATTGAAAAAAGATAAATCTTCTTATGAACCCATAAACCGTAAGAGTAATACTTCAAAGATAGAAAAAAAGAAGAAGTCCACGGGAGTTAATGAGAAAATTCTGAGCCTCCTTAACGACTTTTATTGAAATAAATTATTATTCTAAAATCGAGAAGGATTTATCTTTCAGTTATAGGAAATTTCTCCATCATTTGATCTAACTTCTTTTCATTCTGAATCTGAAGAATTCTGATATATATTCCCCCGTCTTTATATATATTCAGCAAAAAGACATTTTACGAGCTCGGATCGGAATCCTCCAGAAAGGTCATTATGAAGTTAACGAGTGAGATCATTATATGAATGGGGAACCTCAAATATACATTTTTTTTAACTTTCTCTCAACTTCTTAATGTTATAAGAGAGGTCGAGAAGTGAAATAAAATATGCAAGGAATAAAATAAGATGTAACTGAAAACTCAATATTCTAAGAGTTCCGTTAAAGTATTTCAACAACATGGAGATATGGGAATTTTTTTCCCTTCCTTTTCTTATTACGATATCGAAAAGGGTTTCCATTTTTAAATTACATTAAACCTTTCTAACTATGTTGTGTTTCCTTCTTAAAGAAGGAAATCTTTTGATTTTTTTTATCTTATCTTATATATATGTAGAAGTTAATAACAGCTGCTTGTCATAAATAATTGATTGGTAATATGGTGATTGATTGATAACATTATTAAGTAAGGTTTACTGGTTCACACACGTAGTTAGGTAAATTGATATTTTAAACATAAGATCCTGTCTATCTGTCATTTTGCATTGGTGTAAGTATGTTTATATGTGTGTATTCAAATTATGTAATGAATTCTAGAATACTGTGCTTCTCTGAATTCAATTAAATGCAACTGAAGAATAAAATTCAACTAATAATTAGAAAGAGAAAATAAGGATAGGAATAAAAAATAAAGAAATAATTAAAAGTGAAAAGTAAAAAATAAAGAGTAAAATTAATTAATGCTGAATTTAATACCGGGTGTTTTGACGTATCGATCTCCCAAGTCATATAGAATCAGGAACACTACTCATGTATCAGTAATAACATTTATTGAATACACAAATATCTTTAGAACAAGATTGAGCTCTTTAATATATATATACTCAAACTCAGTGGCGCAACAGCCCATGAAAGTCAGGGCCGACTCTGTCGATCCCATTATACGTGACCATATTGGGCGCTGAGGTGCATGATCAGATGTCCCGATCAGGTGGTCAGTCTGAAGCGAGACCCCCAGTGTTTAACTCCCCAAGCAAGCTTGGTAAGCTTGGTACTCATTTATTGACCTACTGCAGTACGGAAGAAAGGCTCAATCGAAATTACCTAACCCAGGAATAGAACCCGTACCAATGGTGTGTAAATAAAGATGGTCGTGATCTACTGTATCCAAGGAATTAAAGTATTTAAATTAGTTTGGATAGTAAAAAGGAACTTTTATTAAAAATTACAATTCCTTATTTAATGAACTCTAAACATAATCTAAATTGTCTACAGTATAGTAATTCAAGGGAGGCAATATGGCAAAAAATCTCCATCTAGTTTTAAGGTATCCAACTACCCTAAAATCATGATTTTTTTTCAAAAATGGACAATTTTTTTTTTATGATTTTATTTTATACACCATCTTATTAGCTTAATAAAAACACCAAGCTTTTTATTTTCAATTCACTAGAACAAAAACTACAAGCTTTTTTAATAAAAGAAGATTCCATAACGTTACACAAGATGTCAAACATTAAAATGCGTTTTACTCGAAATGTTTTTTTTTTTCGAAAAACTCAAACGGGGACAGCGATCGCTAAAAAAGTTTTGAAAATAATTTACTGAAATTTTTTGTAAATATTTTGTCCAACAGTAGAAGTGTTTTGACATTCAGATTTATCAATAACTGTTTTATTTCAAAATTTACAGTCCTTTATGTGCGTATAATTTTTTTTTTTTTTAAGCAATTTCATATAGTCACTAAGATTGAGTGCTCTAGTTTTTGTAAAAATTAAAATATCTATATTATCCTGAAGGTCACTTCAAACATGAATAACAAAGTAACGCATTAAAATTTAAAAATGGAGAATTTGTTCAAAAAGTTTTTGTACAGAACGGGCCCCGTTTATGTACATTTTCACCAGTTTTTTCCCCCTTTAATAATAATAAAAAAAATTTCTGTTTTCAAGTTTACGATTTTTTCTTTAAAATATACTAAATAAATCTAAAAATCACAAAAAAAGTCTCCATATCTCCATTTTTTTAAAAAAAAGTTTTCGCAAGTAGTCGGATACCTTAAAAAGCATTTAATTTTCCATAAGTTAAAGGGATATGGTACGATTTACACACATATTTTTAATTTAAGGATTAATTTTTTAAGGAAAGAAACTTAAATTGTAGTGATTTTAAAATGCTACTCTTCCTTCAAAAATTTACGTACACGCATGAAATTTGATTTACAAGTACATCAAACTATGTACAATAAAAGTTAGTATGAGTTTTGCCATAACATGATTGGTATTCGTACAATACTCCTTTTTATGAATTCTTATTGAAAAGTCTTTAAAAAAATATATAAATTCTGAGTTCAACTACTTTTAAAAAAATAAGTATTGCTTTGATTCAAAAATGCATACCAACTTTTGTTACATGTTCTGTTAGCAATAGGTAATACAAAATTCAAAGCATTAGGCACAATAGAAAAAAAGCCTTAGCATTTTTAATGAAGACAAACTAGTTATTTTATCTTTCTGAGATAAGTAAGTTTTAAAAGTGTTGATTTGTGTTCCATAGGAATGTAAATAAAAACGAAAGTAAAAGCTATCATAATTCTGCGTTTTTTATGTTTAGATCTTTCAAATTTTGTGAGGTCATAGAAAAGTGTATAAAAAATATTTTAGGCTACACACAAATTAGATTTGACTTTTTGACCGATTTTTATCAATTGAATTGTACTGTGATGCCTTAAATGAGATTTTAGCTTTAAGATAATTTTAAATTGCCAAACTAAAAATATTGGAATTCTTTCATTTTACATACTTTGAAGAACGGGTAGTACAATATTAACCTTTAGTTTCGGAAAAGATTTTGTTCAGGGTTAGTTTTTGCAGATTGGATCAGACCGTTTAAGCATATGAGACTTTTTCTCTGCAGTTTTGTTTGTTCTCCCTGCATTAAAACAAACACGTTAGCCTCTTTCAGCAGTGAAGATGACTTCTCATAACCGTTTAGATGACGTTTTTTAGATAGAGATCCGTTTACAGGCTTGAAGCTGGCCAGTTTAAAGCGGGAGTGGTTTCGATCATTACATGTGGCCCGAAAGTGGTCTCTTGGCTGTAGAATCTGTTCCAACCGATTGCTAATGTCACCAGGAAGGTCACCCAATATCGCCACAGAGCACTGCACAGGATCGCTGTTTAGGTTTAAGCGCGCGACGACATAGGTGTACAAGGACTCCTCAGTTTGCTCGTGACCTTGCTGCTGTGTCTGGATGAAGAATTTCTAGGCAAACGCTCTAAAGCCGTCTTGCAGAGACTGTCATTTATACCCAGCTCCCAGTCTTGTGTGTACCTTTGACCGCATCATACAGAAAAGTCCAGTTATTTTGGAGCTGAAAAAATCAGTCGTGGACACCACATAAATGGGGGCGTGTTCTTTTCAGTGATGGATTGAAATGTTGCAGGCAAAGTGATTCTCTTCAAGTGATTCTGGAGAGAAAGTGGAGCTTGCTTTTATCCCTCTTACATAACAAAATTCGATAGATTTCGTGGCAAGGGAATCCTTTTAAGGAACGTCATAATGTTGGGCAATCACACACTTTTGTACGTTTTCGATGCAAGTACTGTCAACTCACAGCCCTATGAGATATTGAAAGCTTATATGAGTTTTTTTTCTGGGTGCTATATGGACCTGGAATACGTTTTTATGGACGAAAATGAGCTGCCTTACAAAATGCACAATGTTGGTGGATTTCATTAGGAAGGGGATATTCATCATATGGATTGGCCCTTGAGGTCTCCGGATCTAAATCATCTTAAACATATTTGGGATAGAATAGGAAAAGTCATTTCTCAGCGTAGAATCTCTCCCAGGATACCCTAGGAGTCAAAAGTCGTATTTTTAGAAGAATGGGCTTTGTTGCCACATATATTTATTGACGCCCTCATAAACAGTATGACAGCTCACTATGAAGCTTGTATACCGGTAAACGGTGGTCACACTTCAAATTAGACAGACTTTTAACGAGTTAAATATTTTCTCTTTGATTCATGATTTGACACGTTTTGATATATCCTGTATCTTAATTCAAAATTATATCTTTTTTATAGGGTTATGCTACTATATTCTTTCTCACACTATAATACATCGGTGTGCCGAATTTCTGAGAAAAATAACGAATAGTTCATCAGTTTTCCTAGATTTTGTGCTTGTGACCTAAATTTTGAACATGAGTATATTTCACTTTCATTACCTTCATTTTGGTTAATAAATTAAATATTTACATTTTTGTAAAAAAAAAAAAATAATTATTATTATTATTATTATTATTATTATTTTGTTATTTGTAGAAATTTTCAGTATGAACATTTTCTTAAGTCTTTGACTCTAGTTTCGTTCTTTGTCTCATCAGCATTATTATTGACCATCTCAAGAACTCAATGTTACTCTAAATTTGAGTAAGTTATTTCTTTATGTTGCAATAACTGGTGGTTGGTAAGTCCAATTAACTTTTTGTAAAATATTTAAAATTGTTTTTTTTTAATTAGAAAGATATGTAAATTTGAATATTATTATCTATGGTGCATTTAAAACACTTATTTCCTGACATTTTCTGTGTTTTTTGGATCTTCTTACTGATGATTTCTTGAGAACTAAGATTAAATATGTTTTCATTTAATGCGAAATATTAATTACGTTAATTTAATAATCAATAAAACTTTAGTTCATTTCTGTAACTGCTGTATAATATATTTTAATTTTTAAGAAATTTGCTATCTTAATTAAAATGATAAAAAATCATGATCGAATTTAAGCATAATATATCATTAATGCATTATTAATTACACTTTCACAAATACTACTTGTGTACTTTAAAACGCTTTAACTGCCATTATTTAAAGGATGAAAAATATATTTATAATACATTAAATTATGTTAATTAAAAGCTGAGCAACAAAATATAATCAGGTTTATTTGCTTAAAATTCCAGTATATTGTGTCAAACATTCGAAATAATGATAAAATTCTAATGATTTAAGAAAATATAAAAGTACACATGCGCATAAATACTTAATTAAAGACTAAATTACTTATTTGTGTAAGGTCCATATATGGTGTTTAAATTTTCAGATTTAAATTCAAAATATTTAACAAATTTAAACAAAATTTTCTGTATAAACTAAAAAACTTCCAAACATTATACCACGTTTAATGAATAAAAATATATATATATAAGTGGTAAATGAATCATAATACGATTTATTATTTATGTAAACAAATTCCTGGATTTCAGACTCTTGAAAGTATGTTCATTATTTCATGTAACTGATGAATAAAAATATCATTTTATTTCCTAAGTGATTATGCTTTTTGTATTTGTTTAAATTTATCATTTTAAAATAACTACAATAGCATTAATATTAATAACATTAAAATAAATTATCAAAATAAATATTTGTTTTTTTGTTTGATATGGAATTACGCTATCTCTTATTTATATCTTACAGTAAAGCATACTATAAATAAAGGACGGGTTATTTTTAAATGTTTTTGATGATCTTGCTAACAATAACAAATAGTACTTAATTCCTTTTAGGTCACTGGGATATTTTCATTTGGGCCATTTAAAATGAATATAATTAAAAACTAATAATATATCTCATGCGAATGTTTCTTTCAAATATTTATTTTCCATAAAAAAGATTACTTTCTATATTTTTCATTACTTCTCTTACTCCATACCTAACAGATAACCTTTTGTATTCATCTTTATACAGAATGTTAACGAGTTGATGAAAGTGATAGGGCAACTCCTAAGATTTTATTTTCCATCTATACCATTTGAATATTTTGAATTCACTGAATCGCACTTATCTTTACTAAACACAAGGATTTGAATACGTCATTCACACACAAGAACTTAGTTTTTACTCCCCTTTGTTTATTGCGCTTACAATGTTGTCACAAATAATGTTGAATGTTTCTAATGGGATTGTGTCTTTCTCAAGAGAGGAATATTGTTATCTGTGCTTTCATATATTCTTTTGTTAATAGGTTTTGAATTTCTGTTCCAATTTCTATGCAATTTTAACCTACATCATTTAGGAGTTACTTAAAAGAACTGGTAATATTTCATTTTTCATTAATGTGTTTTATTTACCAAGCTCGGTTTCTTAAAAAGTATTATTTTTTTTTCTCATTTTGTTTTTATTTATCCTTGCATTCTAAAAAATTCTCCAGTTTACCCTATTTAATTTTGCAGGGAAAATGTGTCATAATACAAAGTAATTTTTTTTTACCTTAATCTTTCGAGTGCGCTTTGCTTGTCGCTTGCCAAAAATGCGAAGAAGTGCAATAACACTTATCTTGTTTTGTATCGAAAATACGGGGATGCACGATCATCTAGTGTTGATTAGTAAACTTTTATCATAAATTGAGAAAATTGTACTCGTATCAGTTGATTTTTCTTAATTGCATTCGTGTTTTTAATAAGAAATATTAAAAAAAAACACCTTGGTAAGCAATAACACAACAGTGGATTGTGGGTACGATGGGAAAAATGAGCCAGTATAAAAAGCCAGATAGCGTTTTAACTTTATTTTTTTTTTTCAAATAATCATTTGTGATTTATAAGGACAAGATATAATTTTTACGTTCGACAAAATGTTACATACGCATTTCGATGAATGACGAACTCTCATACACTAGAAGAAAGTTGCTTTCCACATTATTGTTGATAAGGTGCTAAGCTCTTATATAATATATTCGAAAAATTAATTAAACAACAATTTTCTTCGAAAATTGTTGATGGCCTATGAGGAATAGTTTGCAAGCAAAAATACAACGGAAAGACTACCAATAAGTAAAAGGTAGAAAAAATGCCTGAGCAAAAGTTGCAACATTATGAGGTATGCAGTAAAGAAAATGATAAGGGAATTAAAAGATAGAACTTATTTTGCGCTACATGAAAACAGGGAATAGATGGAATTTGTGTGTAGCAAAACCATTTTTGTAATAAGTGAGGATGAAAAATATTTTTGTTGGTCAGAATTACTTGTTAAATAGTAATTAAGAGTTAATTACAACCGTTTTTATTATTTTCCAAAAAAAAAATACCTACCCGTTTAATTCCGCATTTAAGTATACGCGATGTGGCACGAAAAAAACGAGACTGGTCCAATAAATTAATGTACTTACACAATCAGTTCTCAATGAATTCATAATTTTCAAATAAGTTCTTTTCAGAATTCATACACTTCTGAATTCGGTGCAGCCACTGCTGGTAACAGTTTCGGAACGACATTTCTGTAAGTCACTTCTGGAAATTCTCCATTTTTGCCTGAGCCACTTCAACAGCTGTAAAACAGGTTCTCTTTAAGGAAGATTTAATCGTAGAAAATTAAAAAAAAAGTCGCATGAGGCCCTAAGAAGGTGAATAAGGAGGGTTTCCCATCTCAGTAATGTGTTTGCTTGTCAGAAACTGCTGGGCTGATAGGGCCGTGTGGGCGGGTGCATTGTCTGGGTGCAACAGCCATTCATCACTCCCCAATTCTAGAAATTTTTTCCTAGGTCATTTTAGTACTTCCATGTGATAGTGTTGATTAATAGTCTAACCACTGATGTAAGTGGTAACCCTTTCACATCACGAATTTTGGCAGTGTTTTGGTCTGAAATCACTGACCTTGGGTGACCTGTATGCTCATCATCTTTCACACTGTTCCTTCCCCTTAAAAACCACTTTATGCAAATCAAACACATATGCATGAGACAGAGTTTCATCTCCATAAGCCTCGGTTAACATTTGAAATGTTTTCGTGACATATTTCTTAAGTTTCACAAGAAACATGTTGTTGATTCGACAATTTTCCTGCGGAAGACAGTTGCCGGTATTCACTCAATGAAGCAGTATTCCCAACTGGCATGATCGGTTAAGGCGATATTAGCCATATGGATAGAATAGGTGCATGGGATGACGAAACCAAAACAGTTGTTACCAACTCCACTCTTTTTTCAAACTACACACTTAGTCTGGTTGTTTTGTGTGTGTGTGTGTGACACACGTTGTATTTATAAGAAAATTCTTCTGCATTCAAACGGTTGATAAAAAAATGTTTTAAAGCTAAAATGAATTGTATATTGATTACAATCGAATATATTTAATCATATTTTTTCAAAGCATGGGTGACTTTTGCAAATTAAGTCAATATCTTTTAAAGAATTAGATCACTTCAATCAAAGTATGAAGTTTATAATTATATGTGAGTCAGTTTTCAATTTTTTTATTCGTATCTTCAAGCCAGGTTTGAATCAAGTTTTGATTTAATCATAAATTATGCTTCCATTCAAAAATTTCTTTCAATTATTGAAGGTACATTTTATAAATCATTGTATTACAAAAATATTTCGAGTCCTCTTCCTTGCAAAACTGAATTGCGCTAAGCATCGTTAACTCACTATATCTTAAGTTAAATACCACGGAAATCTTAAAAGCGGAACGAATTTGACGTAATTTGCATTTATGATATTGTGTACAAGATTTCCCCTACTTCGCTTCGGAATGAATGCGTTTGAGTAGAATCCTCTTATGTCTATATTTGATTTCCTTCCTGATTCTTCCTAATGCAACACATGCATTCATTTTCTGGATTTGCATAAACTGTGTAAGTCTGCAAAATAAATGCATCGAATGCTGCTTGAAATCTTGTTCAACGAATTCACTTAATCAATATTTTAGAGCTCTGATAAATTTCCTGAATTTTAATTAAAAATCTTAGTTTGGCCGAGTTAGAGAGAAGAAATAAACATTGATTTCCTCTATTATTATTCCGTTAAAGTAGATACTGTCAACGGGGCCTAAATGATGTACGTATTCTAAAGATAGGGAAAGAGGGTATTATTTCATGCACTTATTCAACGAAATACTGAATTTTATGCAATCTATAGATCGGTAGTCTAATAATTGTTGTTTGACTGTATCATTCAATATAATGCAATGCTAGTATTTAGAATTGCAACTCCAGGTAGGAAAGTAAATATCAAAACTTTACTATTTATACTTACACAGCAAGGAGACATGATTAAATTTGTATGCAGTTCGGAAGCATACAGCGTCCAAAACTAGCACAGCTGTCGTCGCTGGCAACAAAGAAGGCTCTTATCCGATTAGTCATTCAATGGAACTGGGATTTGATGACAAATACTGCCAAGTCATTCTATGATGCTTCAAATTTGTACAACACTTGATTAATTGTAATGGGCGGATAGCGGTGGGGGCTCAGTCTCTCAGAAACCCATGATTATATATTTAAACTGGCGAGAAATCTAGGGAAAGTGTCGTCTTGAGCAACAGTTGAAAGCTCTACGTCGAGGTAGACCAGGACTCAACGGGAAACATACGGTCCAGTTATCTTATTGAAAGATGGCATTTCTAAAACCTCACATATAGGAAACAGCCTCCGGCCTTAAGATCTGAGAAATGCAACGCATATTATTCAGATTCCCCACAACGGGAACAAGAGGTAATCATACAGTGCAATGGTCTGCAACCCCCAGTCCGCGGACAGGTACCGGTCCATGGATCAAATACTACCGGCCAGTACAAGAAACATTAAATTTTTTCCATTTTATTTACTGTGGTCTATTTTTCTTGAATTTGGGCTATTTTTTATGAAAATCACTATATTCCTTGTTAGATCACTCTATATTCATTTTTTGGTGTAGCTGTATGTTATCCTGAAGGCACGTTTCAATACAATTAAAATCAAATAATTAAATCTAAATAGTCTAAAATATAAACTATCAATGTCCTCCCTTTCAGCGGGCCGCGGTAAAATTATCCAACGTTGACCGGTTCGCGGCGATAAAAATGTTGGGGAACACTGGTGTAGAGTACCAATGTCTGCCCATATAATAACGCCAGGCACAGAGCCCGTGTGATGATGTAGAATATGAACAAATCACGTGTGTTCTCCTCTGTGCATCCAGGTACGAATTCATTGATCCTCATACTCCATGCAGAATCGGAAGTTATCTAAAAAGACGACATCATAACACTTCTGTGAACAGTTCTGTACGGCGCATCCCTGGTGTTGCGCGTTTTTATGCTACATTGTCAAGGGAAGTTCCATTTATTTTCGACGAGTATACAGTCCGTTCAGATACTTCACGTGTTAAAAGTACGTTCACTTCTTAACTCAAGATCCATTATTTTCCGTACTAACTTGCAGGGTCAACCTGACAATATGTGTGTCATCTGGGGTGTTAGTGGCGAGAGGTTATTGATATCCTTTCCGGGCGTTTAATATGACCTTCCTAATTCCATCGATTTCATATTCGCATGCCATTAATTGCTTTGTGACAAAATCTAGTTGTAGTATAACGATAAGCTCTCTCTCTCTCTGTGCTTTCTCGATATTCCACAATACTGTCACTATCGAATTCTGACATGTGTTGGTAGCTGTTTCTCCTTCTTAAGCAAGCAATAAAACGATCTTCTCTAATCCAACCACCAGTCGAATGCGATTTCCGAGAAAGAAATGTTTTATTTAATTTTCCTTTTATATAGAATTTGAGATGCCGTTTCATCCTCCTGCGTCATTTTATTACTTTTAAATATGCTAATCCTTTGTGATCCATATTTTTCCTTTCATGTGAATTTTAGTTTTGTTTCACTATTCCTTCATTGCCTTGCAGTTTTAGTGACCAGCGTTTATAAGAAAAAAAATATTAGAACTGATTTTTTTTAAAACACGCCACACTGTATAAATAATTTGTAAATTTAAATTATTATTAAAGCAGCCGTAAATATAAGTTTATAAAATACAAACCACTTATTACTGTGCAAACTATTTTTCCCCTATAAAACAAATTTATGAATTTATAATTTATAAACAGTTGCATCTATTCAAATCGGGGAAGATTTAATTATTGTTTACATTATTTCCATAACAGATGTATTTTTCTTTACTATTATTGTGTTGTCTATACTGAAGTGTTCTTTTCTAATAATAGGTATGTATGTATAGGTATATAGGTATCTTTCTATGTATTATAACTAACAGAACATAAATGAAAGCGTACTTTGAAGAAATATTTTATATCAACTTATTTTAATATTTTACATGTATTTATACGTCATTTATATGTAATATGTCATTTCATATTTATTACCCTTTAAATAGCTGAAAGTAAAATAAATGAATATGTATCTAATAATGTAGTAACGTTACCGATTTGATATGCGTATGCTTAACACCTTCCAGATTCATTTTATTTCTGAATTATGGATAAAAAAAATGTCAAATGTTTATGCTTATATCTAAATATGCGTATCTTTTTAAACATAATAGCACCTTTCACACAAAAAATTTCCAAGAAATCAATGTAAAAAAAATCTAGTTAAATAACTGAGTAATTTACCTGTAAAGTTGGCTTTTTGTATGGCATGAAACCATTAGACTTTGGAGTCAAATCACTATAACTATAAATATAAAGCTTTAGAATACCTAGCTTTTAACTTGGATTAAAAATTTTATTTACATCTTTTGCATTTCCATAAATGATTATGAAATTTTTAATCAAAATTTGATCGTGTATGATAAATTCGAAAACACGGTACTGAGCATAACCCCACATCGCAGTCTCGTTTCTCTTCTTCCCTTTACTGTCTCTCTTTGAACCAACAAATAATACACTGTCGTGCTGGATTAGTTTTCTTCTCTGTTGGGCGAAACTAATTGTGGTGAAAATTTGGGGGTGACTTAAGGGGTTGATGTACTAAACTGTGTTTGAAGGAAAAGAAAAGCTAAAGAGTACTTACAATAATTGATTATCAATAGATCATAACTAATTTTTTAAAAACCTTAATTGATATTATAGGATTTGCTTGAAGTTATTACTTATATATATATATAAGATTAAGTAACGTGTTTTAAATGAATAAAATCTCATTAAAATTGTATGGCATGTTCATTTTTTTTAATAACTTCTTAAAGTTATTAAGAATCATTTATAAGTTAGGAATTCATTTTTATCATCGTTTTAAAATATTTAATATTTTATTAAATGTTTTAAAATTAATTTGTTATAGCAACAGTAAATCTCTTGTCTTTTGTATAATTTGTATAAATTTACATTCGATTTTTTTATATAAAAATGCATAATCTAACCTCAATTTCTGTTCAAAGTCTTACGACTATGATTTATTTGGCAGTTGCTTTACTTACATACTGTATTGATAATTATGTACATGCGATTTGAGGCAAATGCACTGCTATATTCTTATTTTCTGATAACTACACGTAAATAAACGAGTTATAGGCAAATGAGCGTGGAATAAGAGTATGTATGTGATTGTAGCATGATTAGAAAAACGTATTATTAATAAAGTTCTGCTATTATAATCGGTGTATTGCTTATTAAATAAAGTATTTTCGTTTTCTTTTGGTAAACATTTTTCTAAGGGTTTTTTTTTTCTTCTGTGTTATGAGCCCAAATGTTTTCTCTAAATGTAATCTAAATTTAATCTAATTCGAAATTAATTAATAGATGCATAAACTAGAATTTTAACTCTCACAAACTCTCCAAAAATTAGTTTATTCCGATCTTTATAATGGATAATACTTTCTTACACGAAATGCACTCTTTCTATTCGAGGTAGTTATAGAACACGCTATATAACAAGGATTAGTTGATATGTTTAATAAAACATAGTATATGTTTGGAGTGGTAATAAAACATAAATATACTTTTATCGGAATATTTTCTTTTCTTCCGCAAGAAAAATAATTATGTGAAGCTCAAGCCTTAATCTGGCAATTCTCATGGACACAAAAACAGATGGTACCGATTGAAGACCTGGTTCACCTCACAATAATGTTCCCGATGGTATCAAGAGAAAAGAATGTCAGTATGACTCAAGGCTTTACATCATTACAAGTCCTCCTTAGATATTTCTTCTGAAAAAAGAAACCTACCACAAAGATGGGAGAAAGATGGGGAATAAAACGAAAAATAAATTCAACTGGACGAGTTGGTAGTTTCTGTACGGAGAAATAATGAACTCGGTTGGAAAACACAAAAATAGTTTATTCTGTCTAGAATTTCTATTCAATAGTTCGAAATAAGTTTCATTACGACTTATACTTTATAGTAGTCTTGTTATTTTTGTATTCCTTCGCTGTGAAATATTTTTCAATGATGCCGGTACAAAAAGAACATTAAATATGATATTAAATGTTCTAGATAGTAGGAAAAAAAACATTTGAAATTATTCTGCATTTAAAAATTGAAACATAATGAGATATGTGTTTTCCTTTTTTTCTGGATAACTAAAACATACAAAATGAAGAACAATATAAATAAAATACATAATCTCGATAACATTAAAGAAAATACCCACATACATGCTCTCTTTCATACTCATTTAAGGACTCGAAATGTATTTTGATTAAAGGTATAATATTCTCTTCGAAAAACAATAAGAAAATATTTAGTTTTTAAGCCAGGCAATATAAAAGAAATTTGTATTTTCCTACTATCAATGATTTTAACAATGTAACTTGTTTTTCTAATGGTTATTCTATTTATTTTATTGTACGATAATTCTTCTTCAATGTTTAGTTCAAAGTTAAATTCATGTTATATATCTTATAGTTAGTATTTTATTAGCCCGTATTTTACGTATGTATTATAATTGCATTTTGATTTTGCATTCCAAGTTATGATTGGACATCGATTGATTCATTATTTATGAAAGCAGCATTCTCTGAAGCAACACAAGGAAGGAAGGTTATTGGCAACGGACCATGCAATTTTGCATCTTGGTCACGTAGCGATGGCGACAACTCTTTAACAGGCATTACACTCATCAAAACTTCTATACCAATCAATGTAAAAACTTTGAAAATCAAGATATTAAACATGCATCATCCTAAGTTGCCGGCCTTCATTGGCACTAAGGCACTCTACCACGACTCTACAGTAGCTACGATGATCACGATGCTGCAACAATGTCCACTCAGCTACCCTGGCCACTCTGATTAATGTCACTTAACGGCAAAAATTAATTACATCATAAATAAATCATAGACGACGAATAAATCAAGTACAAAAATAATTAACAAAATCCGTCGTCTGGTTATGTTTATCCATTAATCGCAGTATTATAACACGTATTATCTTCAATATAAGGGCGACTTCCCTGCATTTATTATCTTTAAGGAAGAATAAAACAGTATGTTTTTTGAAATGATAAATTTTAAAAAATCACAACTCTTGAACAATTGCATCTACACTAAATACAGAAGTAAACGGAGTGGAAAAATAATTATTTAGCAGAATAATGGATCATTTTGGCTTTGTTTCGAATTCCTATTGTTTTATTGCATTTCTAAATGTTTTTCTTGTTTACAAAAACACGTCATAAATAATAATATAAAATAATAATAAAATATGTATCAAATTAAATGTTTTCAATGGCTTTTATTGTTATTTCTCTATATCTTGCCATGTCTGAAATTGTGTTTTTAATGTAAAGTATTGAAATTAAATGTATTGTTATTCTTCATAAGTTTAAAATTTAATTAGAATATTGTTCATACATTTTTTTTATCCACAACTTGTTTTATTAGGAAATAAATCCAGCGTCTTAGCTGTTTTTGAAAAGATTATTTGTTTTTGTACTAGGAACATGAAATACTCCATTTTGTATTTTTATGTATTATACCTAAAGAATTTCATGTAATGAAAAACACTTTAAAAACAGGATTTTTCATACATTATTTCATAATGGTTTGATTGAATATTGTTAAAAGTAATTTAAAATGCAAAAAGTAAAAATAGTAATATATATATATATATATATATATATATATATATATATAGATCAGAAATGAACTAAAGCCTTGTCTTATGTGAGCCAAAATCATTTACATGTTACTACATACGGATTGTTTACTACATTTCTAATGTAAAAACTGAACAGCTAATCAACATCAAGTGTTTCTTGAGAAACTTAAGAAAAATGAAAAGGAATAAATTAAAAAGAGGAATGAAAATGTCGATTGCTTTGTGAAAAGGATGACAAAAATATTTCAAATCCTTAACAATATTGTTCCCTTTTATTGTGCCAAAAGAATCATAAAGAAGTACTACAAAGAACACTTTCTGGTTGAAATTCAACAAAGAGAAAAATCAAAAAGCGTGGTTCAGTAAACTCCTTCGTATTCCAAAATGGCCAACGAGATAGAGCTGTGGTCGATTTTCAAATCGCCACTGGCCACGACTGAATATTCAAGCATCTAAACATGATAGGCATTGCCCAGAGTCCCATTTGCAAACTGTGAAACTTCAATGAAGAACTGGACGCCATTCATCGCGTATGCTGCCATGAATTCAGCTCTGGATCGGTGTGAAGCAGATATTGGGAGACCAAACACAAAATGTGTGATTTATAGACTATACTGTAAGCTTGTGTTTCTTTTCTTCTTCTTTTTCTTTTTGTTGTTGTTGTTGCTTCTAGTTTTTTTTTAATGTTCTCTGTTTTACATTTTGTTTACAGTTGTCTTGCAATCCAACAATGGAAAAAAAATTAAAAAATTAGTTACGGAAACATTTTAAATGTTTACTGATGCTTATGGTAATAAAACCTTGCCTAATGCGTGTGTGTTCGAATGGCATAATCGGTTTTCAAGGAGGGAAAAGGGGCACTGCGGAAGATAATGAACATGCTGCACCCAAGGTGAGGGATTACAGACAAAAACATTGCCAAAGTTGGTGATGTGATCCGGGGTGAATTAAGATTAAGTGTTCAATGAGTGAGATGGAGTTGATTAACATGGATAAGGAAACAGCTCGACGCGTTTTAACTGACGAATTTCACATGAGAAAGATTAGTGTGAAAGTTGTTCCAAATGTTATATCCGATGACCAAAAACATTGCCATAAAGATGTGTGTATGTGTGGACAGGTTAGAACACATTACAAACGAGCCAAATTTGTTGTAGCATGTGATGATACATATAATTTTACTTATGACCCAGAAAATAACCCCCGGTCGATGAAGTGAAAATCTACAAGTAATCTCCAAGACCCAAAAAAGCACGCATGTCAAATTCAAAATTCAAGGTAATGTTAAATGAATTCTTCAACATGGCATTGTAATGATTGAGTGGGTCCCTAGTGGTCAGACTGTTAATCAACTATACTACATTTAAGTATTAAAAATACTTCGCGAAAAAATTCAGAAAAAAAGGCCACAGTTGTGAAGTGATAGATGGTTGTTACTCACGACAATGATCCTGCTCAAACGGCACTGTCTGCCAAGCAGTTTCTGACCACCAAAAGTATTACTGTGATGCCGCCTCATCCTAATTCGTCCGATTTAGCACCATGCGACTTTTTTCATTTCCTACTGTTAAATTTTGCTTAAAGGTATTCAATTTTGCCTCAGTTGAAGAGGTTCAGGCAAATACGGAGAATCTTCTGAAGGACCTCCCAACATTCCAGAACTGTTACCAGCAATGAAACACCGAATTCAGAAATGTGTGAAAGCTAAAGGGGACTACTTTGAAGATGATAATGGGACAAAGAACTGATTCTGCAATTATAGTGATTTACTGGACCAGTCTCGTTTCTTTTGTGTCACACCTCGTATGTTAAGGTTAAATAAATTAAACAGCAATATTTTTACTTTACTGGTGTGAAGGCAGTTCGAATTTAAACCAATATATCCTTTACTTAATAATGAATGATACTGAATACTTCATACAACAATGTACGAAGTCCTTGCATTTTATTTATTTTATTTTATTCCGAAACTGCGTGAGATTATTGCATAGAGAGGAATTATAAAAGAAATAAAATGTTTTCTAATCTCTTAAAAAATAATTTATTAAAAAATTTACATAAATTACTTAAAGTTAGGTAATTTATAAAAAAAATTAATAAATATAGGTGTTTGTACAATATCTCTGTTTTGACGAATTTCACTTTTGAAAATCCTATAATTTGATACATCTGATAAGTAGGAAAACGATCGCAACTATTTAAATGACAAATTTATCATAGAAATATCATCATTTAACGTAGATTATGCGATAAAAGCTTTTGTAAAGTATCCTTTATTTTATAATATGAATGCATAAATGTCTTTCTACTTTTATTGAATTAAAATGCATTAGGAACTCAATCAGCTGTACTACATCGGATTTTTAATTTATAAATAGAGTGGGATAGAAAAAAAGAGGAAATACAAACTTTAATAAATGTAAAATACAAAAATATTTTACATTTTAAATTAGGATAAAACATAATTTTTTTTCTGAAAATGAAACTCAAAAGATGATATGAAATAAATAACATTCATGGATAAATTTTTTTTGCAAATGAACTAAATTATCCAAATATATATAATTTAAATACTATTACTTCTAAATATACATTGTTTAAATATTAATCAAATCTTTTTTCAGTTTATGAGGATTTTTGTTTTGTATATTGAAATTTTGATCTTAAAAAGTTAAATTAATCCAATATCCAAAAATCATAATCACTATATCAATTTATGTATGATAAACATGCATCTCATACAGGGCAAATCCGACAAACAGACATAAAATATTTGGAATGCATTTAAATAGTTATGAATTGATCAATATTTACAATTTTTGAACTATTTCAAATGACTTTTGATGGGAAAAAAAACTAATTTAGTTTTGTAACCAGTTTACTTGAACACATCTTTACGAAATACATTAAGAAAAATACTTAAGCAATTCAAATAAAAATTTCAATAAGAAAGTTAGTGGGTATTTTGAAAATTAACCAGTTATTTTTATACTTATAAAATAGACAATTGTTACCATACATGTATGAATCGATAGTTTTCAACAAACTAATGTTTCTTTAGAACAATCAATTAAAAAATAATATTTTAAAAACAGCATTAATGTTTTTTTTTAATTTAAATATTTTTTTACTTTGTTATTTTTAAAAGGTTAAACATTTTAAGAGAAAGACTAAGTAAATTTGAATAACTTATGGGAAAAATTTCTATTATTAATCAAACTGTCAGCATTAGCCATAACGACAGTTAAAGAGTTATTGCCATAATCACTATTCAGTGACATTGTTTCAAGACCAACGTCTGTTGCTCGAATTTCACTATCGCTATCCTTGTTATCCTTGCAAGACCGAAACCCACGCTAGCGGAATAACGAATCTTTGTCCTTTCATTATTCATATCATCGTACGTTCGAATTATTTTGCCCCCTCTATTCTTATAAGCTATCTCATCATTTTACCCTCCAGTTAACTCTTCCGAAAGTTGCAGTCCTTAGGGTGTGATAACCAAACTCGCCTAAGCGAATTAACCACTATCCCATGAATAGTTAATTCAACACCAAAAACACACTTTTTGTTAGCAATCCCTTGGCTTCAGTGAAGGAAAAAAAATCTTAAGGGAAAAAAAGTATAATAATAACAGCAACCCGAAAGCTCGGCGGATGAATAATGCATTCCTAACAGGGACCGAAGTACGCTTCACTCCCTTTATCCAGGCCATTTTGGCGTAGCCTGAGCGGAAGAAAATAGGGCGTCGTTTTTACCTTGTACTGAACTTTTCCCTTTACACTTACTTCCCGTCGTAGTCGGTAGCTTTTTTGGAAAGTGCGGCTTCACTTTCTTTCTCAGTACTTCCGGTATCCTTTTGAATACAGAAGGCGATATTTTTTTTCCGGATTTCGTCAATGCTGTTGTATTGGTTTTAGTGTGTTGCGGATAAAAAAGGCATTTTCTTTCACTCTTTTCGTCTCAAGGTACTTTTGAGATCTACGCAAGTATAGTTTTTTTTTCCGTGTAAGGAAATATATCGGTTTTTAGCGTATGTATATTTCTAACTGATAAGCTTCTACCTGCACTTTCGTAGCAGATTCAATAGATTTAAATATCTGGTGGAATTTGGAATTAACTTAAGAAAAGAACGGAAATAATAACAACAACAAAAAAATACCCATTTTTTTGGAACTAACTCGAATATTTGATGTATGTTTATGAAGTGGAATTAGCAAGAAATATATTTTATAAAATTTCACAAATTTTTGAATGAAGCTTTGAAGGGAGAATTCCCTAATGTGTGAATAGTAAGCAACTAGGGGATATGCTATGCTTTTGGAAACATGCACGACAGATATTGCGGGATCAGAGAGCAGTTACTGGTGCTGGAATACTCCGACTTTCTGAAGCCAAATGCATTTTGATGGCGTTTATGCTTCTGTTTTTTGATTATGCTTTACTGTTCCTAATTTCTTGTTGCTCCTTGTTTGTTTGCGAGGAAAGTTTTCACTACAGCAATTGATGGATTCATCAAGTGCTACTGCTAGAAATAACGAAGCTTCGCTTGAAATGTTTAAATTTTCAAAGAAAATATGCTTAAACAAGTTCATCTTAGTAACATTAAGAATCAACTAAATAAGACAACCTTTATTGTATGAATTCGTATAGTTTAAAAACATGTTACGCATTCTAATGACTATCTAATGTATGTCTATAATTTAGTCGAAATCTGACTACATATTCTATTATAGTAACTTCTTTAACGAACCGGGCAAAAAAAAATAGTTATCTGTTCTTCCAAATCGGTTTGAGTAAGATGAATTCTACTACTAAAAGTGTGCACAAATTTATAATCCCATAAAAGTTTTAAAAAAATATTTTCCTTGCTATTTTAAAAGCAATAAAAAGTAAATAAAAAAGGGAGTTACACCTTGATTTTCTGTAAAATTTCCAACTGTATAGAATAAAATACATCACCCAACCCTTAAAAATATAAGATAGTAAAGCTAATAAACTCATTTTCCTCTCAGAAGGTATTCTAGATAAGATGGTTTGTTTGCTACAAATATTCGCAAATTTCAGATTTCTTGTTTTGTTGTGTTGTATCTGTAAATCATTAAAGAGTCTGGAGAGCTAATGCGATGCTCAAGTACATCTTTCTATGATATATTTCTAAGTTTCTGTATGAAAAATTATTGTCATATTGCAGTTATATACACATTTTATATTGTTTAAGTACATCTTGTTTTTTATTCCTATGAACTGATCATAAACATAAATTGTTTTACAAGTTTGCCAATTTTAAATTGTCATAAATTTGCCAAAATTGTAGAAAAAAATGCATAAAATGTTTTATCTGTAAAATGAGTTCATATAAATAAATCAGAAGTCTCAGTTATATTTCTAGAACTTATACTTTAAAGAAAAATATTTGCAGCAGAAGCATAGGAAAAGAGTTACAAAAGGAGTGTGTGTATCTTAGAATATCTTTAACAAAGAAACAAATAACTATTTAATTACAAAGTAAGGAAAGAAATTCGATAAAATATAAAATATTACTGAGAAATATTCATTTTCAGAAGAAAGATAATAGATGATAAAAAAATAACTATATATGCAACATTCCATTATAATTTGAACATAATATTAAAAACAAAAAATAAAATTTATAATATATGTATATATATATATATATATGTAAAATGTTTTGCGGTATTTCAGAAAATAGGGTAAAAGTAACATTCACTTCATACATAACTTTAATTCATAAACTTCTGTGATGGTTTTGAGGTTAATGTAAAAAAAAGCCTAGAAAGGAATGATTAGCCGCCTGTATTCAAAGAAACGCTTTCCTAAATTGAGCTTGACATTGCTGCTCATCCAGAAAAAAATTCAAGACTATTTTCGTTACAAAGTGATACATTTATCGATCTTTTGTAAGTTATTTTATCGTCTTACGTCACTTTCCATCGTGTTACTTTGATGCTAATTATTAATGATTTGTTTCTAGCATTACATACACCAGTTACTATGATGCTTAGTAATATGTTGTCTAAATGAAAAAGAAAACGCTTCAAGTGAAATATATATTAATGGTGTGAATCGATTTCGTTTAAATCTACCGAAATGATTTTCTTGCAATCATCCAAATTTTAAAAGAAAAAAAAATCATATTACATTTCCCAGAAAAATGCATAACTGCTTACTTTTGCCGATTTTTTTTTTTTTTTACTTTTATAATGCAGCTGTAAGAAGTTGAGTTTTCAAGCATTAACACCCACAATGCAGCAATATGCACTATTGGCTACCCCAAATGCAATACCAAACAGGACAAAAGGTATCAGACTCAAATTACTTTGTGATGAACAAAACTCAAAGATTAAA